>JBBPBS010000217.1:115901-146756 GCA_037974835.1 Cicer judaicum | reverse complement strand
AAAGTATAAAAATTAATTAATATAAAATTGATATTTTAAAAATTGTACAATAAAATATAAAACATTATGGAACGTAGAACCGTCCAACTCAACATTTATTGAGATCTAAAATAAATTCTAAATAAATAAAAAATGCCAATTAATAATAATATTTTATGAGAAGTTTTTTAAAAATTTTACCTTCGTTTTTTAGATGTAAGTTTTTCTAAAATACTTAAAAATTAGAAAACTAAAAAATAACATTGCCAAAAAAAATATATAAAAACAAATAAACAGCACATTGTCTTAGTATTAATTAGTAACAAAAAATAGAAACAAAATACAGCATCACATGTGTGAAATAAATAAAAACATAAAAATTCTATATACAAAAATTCTATAAGTTCAAATCCACATAAGAGCATGTTATCACCTGTCTCTTCTTTGGTATTTAAAACAAAAATGAATTTTTAGTGTAAATCAAGTATTCTATAATTGTTTCTATAAAGATTAATTTATCAAATTAAATAGAATCACAATTAATGACAAAAGTTAATTTAGCAAAGAGTTTCAAAGATATGAATCTAGTACCTCTAATAATATTAAACCCAAAAAGAGTCCAATCAACTCATCATGTTGTATGGGCAAATGAAAATAGTTTGGTATAGGCCTATGGTTGCTACATTAATATTAAAATTCTTTGGGCAGCACATGGAAATGCAGATGGAAATATACCAAACAAAGTCCCAATAAATGCCACTTTTTGTCTGCACTATTAAGCACACCCCTCATGGTCAAACTCATTGTAATAAATTTCATGTACTGAGTGTAACAAACTATGCATAATGTCACATTTCTTTTTTTTGCAATATGTTGGTCTTTCTGTGTCCAAATTTTAATTTGTGTGCAGTTTTTTTTGTCACCCCAATGAAAGGAAAGAGTTTATTAGGCACAAAAAAAATAAAATAGAAAAGAATAAATAATATTATGGTGGGGAGGGAGGAGAAGCTTTGGTCAGGTCATTCACGTGATGGCAGTGATGTTTATTCAGAACACACACATGGAAGCATATCTTCAAAGGACAAAACCAAATCTTTTTTGTTTTATCAATTTTCTTTATATATGGCAATTTAAATAAAATAAAAATAACAAACAAAATACGAGAACATTATTATTTTTAATAATAATAATAATAATAATAGAACATTATCATTTTTAGTTATGATGTTTAAATTTGATAATTGTATTTCTTTCATGAATATATACTTTTATTTTTCTAAATTAGACCTCTACTAATTCGAGTATGAATTAGATTGACACGTTTATTAAGGAAAAAAAGAAATACATTCTTATTTTCAGATCAATTATTACACGATAAGAACTTTCCAAGTACTACTATACATGTGCTTGGTAAGAGTTAAAGAGAAGTTACAATGGACAAAACAATATTTAAAAGTTGCACAATTCTTCATCAATTTTTTTACTTTTTGTATAGGTTTTTCATTTCACTATCTTACTATATAAATAAAGAACATAATATTAATTAATAGTATGAGTATGCACATTTTTATAAAAAACTTCCAACCACAAGAGACGCATTCGTTTCCTGTTTTTCCATTTTTGAACAGACAGAAGCACGTTGCTCTTACAATATTCATATGGCTTCAAAGGTACCAAAATATCATCAAAATTTATCACAACAAATTAGCATTTCTATTTTCTACAAGGATTCAACTTTCAACTATTTTTATAACCATATGCATAGCATAATATAACTACTCATTGTGTCATCACTGGTGGGTCCAGCACAAATATATCTTCCTTTATTACGCATACCCTTTAATATATCAAAGTAATACGTACCTTATTAAATTTTGTAAAACATGTTCTTATACGAGTTTGTGAGTAACAATTGATTCTTATGTATTGCATTATAAAATTTTGTAACACGTGTATGAATTGATGTTTATTCATTAACTTATATTTAGTATATTATGCTAGATAGGTTTAGCTTAAATTTTTTTTCTCTTTTCAAATGGAGCTCTAATTGGAATTCTAATTAGTAATTAATAAGAACTTTTATGTTAAAATAAATATTTTATTTTTATTTTTAAGTCAATCGAAGACTTAGAAGAGAGTGATATAAGAAAAAAGAATGTGTACTTTTCTTAAAAAAGTATAAATTATTTTATAATAGATTTATTTAGAAGATTAGACGTCAATTTTATTAGACATTTATAAATCATCTATCGTGATCACTAATTATTTTCTGATTTTTAATTAAACGATAGTGATTAATTACCAAACGTGGAATACATGTGCCATTAATTGAATTTACATGCATTGATTAACTCAATTTAGTACACACCATAAAATTAAACTCAAATTAGATTCAAAAAGTGAATAGAAAGCTATTCTTTAGAAGATTATATAATGATTATAAGATTATTTCTATTTTTCACAAGTAGTGTTTGTTAAAATGTCTATCCAATCTTTGATCTTACTACTAAAAAATATTATCCATATTGATTTTATTTTTATAGTTAGACATGTGCTAGTGACTTTGACTACTTAAATTCAAACTTTGAATATTTGATCTAACAAAACTTTATTTTGTTGTTGTAAATATTCTACATCGATACGTGATGGCGCATCTTGAAAAGTACTCTAGTCTATAGAGAGAATCACATGATGCAAAATATAGTCCCACAAAATGCATACCATACAAGTTGAATATAAGCCCCACACAACATGTGTAGTCCTCTCCATGCTTTTAGTAACGACAAGACATAGATTGAATGGTCAAACATTTATATCATACCCGTCAAGATATATTATTTAATTTTGAAGTAATACTCTTAATATAATAAAACCATAATACATACTACGTGTAATTATAGAAAATTATAAGTGTATGAAACTTATCACTCTAGTCAAGTCTTTTTAACGATGGAACATGTAGCATACATGGTTCCACAGTATGAAACATCTAGCAGCTATTATAGCCAACTGGATGATTTATCATTTACGTCAAAAAAAAATAAAAATGGATGATTCATCACCCATCACTAGGACATAGTGCACTGTTACACATGCTTTGCTACCCGTGATTTTTAAAAAATTAATTTCAATAAAGATATTTCCAAAATAATTAAATTAATACACGTAGAGATCCAAAGACTAGTAAAAAAACACAAGCATAAAATATTTAAAGCGGTGCCAAAAGCTAAAACATGCATTGTTGCATTAAAATTAAAATAACGTAGAAGTCAAAACAATGGATCTTATTTTAGTCACACAAAAAACAATGGACCTTACAGACAAATACCAAGTATAGTAATATAAAAATTTAATTTATATATGCACTAGGAATCCCACTATTCCATAAACTATTGTGTAGATATATATCAACAATTTATATTTTGCAAGTTATTTCATCCAAATGGCTCTAATTGTTTTCTTTTTTTGGTCTAATCCAATTGAACACCGACTAATCCAAATCAAATCAGATACTTTTATTTTATTCACAAAAACTTAAATTCAAAGTTTTACTAAAGAAAACCCTTTTTTTTTTTTTTTGAAATTGAACCAACCAAGGTTAGAGTCCCCCACATATAGCTAACTTTTGTTTCATTGTATTGCATATTTGTTCGAATTAAATACCCAACAACTGTTGGGCTCTCTATGGTTAGGATTGATTTGCTTAACTTGAAGATATGAGAGGAAAAAAACTGAAACAACCGAATTTCATTAAATATAAATCAAATAAAATCCAATCGAATATATTTGATATATATTTTATTTAGATTGGATAGTTTTATTTAATTATGAGCACCTTAACAATATCTCAACCGAGCACATGACCACATATGCAAATTTAATGAATGTTATACTTGTCAAATATTAAGATGCATGCCCCCCTTACCAAAGAAATATAAAAAACAAATTTGCTTTTTTGCCTCTTGATGAATTCTGAATTTTTTTAAAGTGACAACTAAGTTTAGAAATATTATATTAACGATATTACTATTGAACCAAGTAATTTATTTTATGTATAATAATAAAAATACAAATTAAGTACATTATCTTGATATAAATAAATTAAACTAATCAAAATGAGCACTAGCAAAGGAATGGATGCTATTAAGACAGCACGATAAAATGGTTAACGATGTCTGAGTCATAAGAATGGTTTGTTATGAAAAAAAAGGAGGAAGTTGAAGTCATTTTCATATCATGAATAAGCAAAACCAACCAATAATGGGCCTAAGAAACTGACTATACTGTGGATGTTAATCATTAAGATAACCACATTATTAAGATAAACCATATTATAGAGGATGTTTTTTCTCCACTCTCGATATTCTCAAATACTCAAAAATATATATTTAAATTAATCGGTATGAATATATAAAATATACCTCTAGACTAACTAATCCGAACAAAATTTAGGGACTTCACAAAATATTTGGGGTGAGAAAAGCATCTTTCTATAAGGGAAATGAAGAAAAGTTGATATGATATTGCATAGCCATACACATCAATTTCCTGTTCAAAACAAAATCAATGTATTTTTCCTTCTTAATCTCAAATGCAAGAAAAGGTTCAAAGATATAAAAGCCATGCACTAGGTTAAGTTGTCTACATCAAAACTCTTTGGTCTAATGACAATGCTACCCACACCCCATGTTTTTGCTACCCACACTCCCGCTTAAAATTTTTGACTACTCAAAATACTCCTTCCCCACACAGTATACACACACATTCTCATTCATTTCCTCCATCATAAATTCAGACACTCTTATCTCTCCCCCCTTTCAACTGTCTTATTCTGCAAGTTACTAACTATATACAAAGACCATCTCTATCCACGAGTCCACGAGAGGTCAGATCAACAAGAGTTTGACCTCATAATCTTAAAGGGTGAAATTCAAATCCACTCCGAAGTAATTATAAAATGATCATTAATGTTAATAATAATTTTTTCTTGCCCATCTTTTTTATTTAAATAAGACCACCAATCCACTCCTTCAATGTATTATTATATGGCTTACAGAAACTTAGTTAAACGGTATGATAAGCTTTTAGATATTAAAAAACCGCAACATATCCAAAAAATTGAGTTTCTATAAGCTAAATAAACAAAACAAATTTACGTGAGCACGTGCACTGGAGAGAGTTGTCGCATTGATGTGGTGTCTCGCCAAAAAACAAAGAAAAATGGAGTTGTGGGCTAGGGTTTTATTCACAAAGGAAATTGAGGAGGTGTGCATACTATGGGGGGAAAAGTATAAAAGTTTAAAAGTCAAGGGAGGGAGATTGGTAGCAAAAACTGGAGGTGTGGGAAGCACTGCCTTGGTCTTTTTATTAACAAACTTATTATGCCCACTTTGAATGGGCCTCAAAAATTAGGAGAGTTTATTCCAACAGTTGCTTTTAACCTCTCATATGTTTCTAAAAAATCACAGCTCCATCCAGAAATATACTTTCAGGAGGGCCAAAAGAAAATTTGTCCAAAAGTACACATACAGAAGGCAAAAAAAAAAAAAAACTGTTTTTCTATGTACTTCTAAAGAGTGTGTGGAGTTCGGAAAAGAAGCTCTCATTTTATCCTCCCACCTAAAGACGAATATTCGGCTGACTATGTGCAAGGGTTGAATTTCTAAGATCATTTTAAAAAAGAATCTGAATTAACTTATTTTGAACTTGAAAAAAGGCCAAAGCGTTGTGCAATTTTGGTAATTAGACAAGATTTATAATAAGACATCATTTGATTTGTGTAACTCATCCTACAGAAATATTTTGATGATCATAGTACTAATTAATTTAACATGATAATTAATAATGCAAACATTAGATCAATAAAAATCATATTCTATTGAAAGTTACCTGAATTTCACTGTGTAGTTGATTCCTTCAGGATTGGAACCGAAATTTTGAACATTCAGGTTTCGTCCTAGGAGTTGATTTATTCTCATACACTCATTTCAAAATACCAAAACAGAAATGGCGATATCAAAAAATAACTAAAGGAGTAACCTGAAAAGGCCAAAAATAGAAACAAGTAACCCACCAAGGAGACATAATCTAAGAACCTTCTTCCTCTTCCTTGGACTTAATGAAGTAAAGTGGGATAAAGTTGCATCTAAAATAGATTCACCATCCAGAAAATACACCTGATAATAGCATCACAATCAGATGAAATTTAACAATAGAAACAAAAAGCATCTTCTGGTCTTAGAAAGTTAGAATCTAATTTATAACTATTCACTGTAGAAACTCGAAATCCTTCATAATTCCACCCAGATTAAAACCCACCTTGCAGCAGGCTAACTGTATTCTCATAATTTATTTAACATCAATTAAGATCTGAAGTGATAAAGAAGGAGAGGGTTCAATCTCTACCCCTAGCATAATAAACAATTAGTTAGCCTAGTCAAACAAGGATTTTCAAGTAATTACTCCATTTTTATGTTTCTATTCTAACTTTTGTTCTCTTCATTGAACCGATTGCTGTCTGCTGTGAAGCTATCTACTAACCATTATGTTAGATGTCAGTAAATGAAAATATAGAATTCAAAGAAATATTAAATAAGGTTGCATATATCTACGGATAATTTTCGCTTATAACTCATGCAGAACCGATGTTTGAGATAAGGCAATGTCTAACATAAGCAAGAAGAAGTTCATCACTTACTGGTAAACCATTGAGAAGAGCCAGAGCTAGAGAGACATGGAATGTCCATATTAATATCCTTTCTATAAAATTTGGAAAATATGCAACGATCTTTGGTCCCCAGCGAGGCTGATACGACGTTAGCTGAATTGAATATGCCATTGAGATAACATCACCGACAAATATAAAAGTGGCACCACAATTAGTTTCCGTAGGGCCAGAAGTTTTGGAAACAGGAAACGTGTTTTCTTCGTGCAAGCATTCATGAGAAGGACTTGAATATGTGATCTCAACCCATACCATTCCAGGCTCCTGAATTGGAGCCAAACAAAACTCATCCTGTAAAAAATATCAAGCAAATATTCAGTCTGCATTATATTTTACAGTCTGAGTACAATTTAAGAGCAAGAGAGTAGAGAGAAACTAGAAAGGTTATTCACATTCAGATAATTATCTACCTGCGAGCAAGAACAGCTACTTCTCTTTGATGTAGCTAGCCCCCAGCCATCACCACACTTATCAAGTTTGACAACGTCTTTAGCGTTTAAGCAGTACATATTCCATCTCCCATTGGATAGATCAGTTTCACTCTGACCATCATCCAGTGTAATATTGTCAGAACATAAAATTTTTACAAAGGCGGAAAGTTCATTGGGACAAACAAGTTGATTTTCCGGAAAATTAGTAATTTTGCTTGCTTCCATCACAATACTAGGGACACAGTAACCCTTCCTTTTATTGAGAACACCCAAGTCTCCAGTGTGCTGGGAAATATTTACATTTCTAAGCTGGATATCATATGTCAAAGTATTAAGCTTCAACCACTCTTGTGTATTTCTGATCGGTACATTATCCACTGATTGAATAACATCGCCAGGAACCAAATAACCAAACAAAGGTGAAGTTGGGGGTACATCCAAAACCTGTCTCACATATAGCCACCACACATGCAATAAGAAAGATGACGTTTACACAGAAAATGATAAATGTAAAATGATCTAGAAGTTGTACCATTGGACCATGACCACTGCTGTAAAAGGGAAACAAGAGTAAGGGCAGGAGGAACAATGCCAATCCGCAGGCTGCACAACACTAGAAAAAGGTTGAAGTTGTAGAAATGCAATTAGCAATCTGAATCATGTAAAAAGTCTAAAACAAAACATACAAGCATTCATATACATATCAAGGTTGTTAAACTCAAGTGTTAACTTGTGGAATCGTACTATTCCAGGTGGCCATAACGAGCTGAAATGAATGTGGAAACGTTTATCCACAGACTCGGGTGCAATAATGTTCGGAACTCACATGAAATCGCGATTTAACAAGTTTTGATTTTGTCTTTTAATCTGGCCCAAACTCACAAGAAACCCTTTCTTTACCCTTCACGTTGTTTGTTCTTCCTTCACATTTGAAACAGAGGCAGCACTGGAACACAGCTTTGAAACACGACATGCACGTCTCCAAAAGAGAGACAAAAATACAGAAAGGGTTCGGGAACAAGAGCAAAACAGCCTTAAAAAAGAGAGACAAGAAACATGGCGTGGATGGAAGTATTTGTAAATTGTAATTGAAAGGCCGCCTTTACAATTTGCTTGAGAATTTGGTAGGGCCCACAAAACATGGGAATCAGCTTCCAACCAGAGACTTTGGCCGATAAGGCTGTATATAGAGAAGAAACCAACCAATTTGGTAACGCACCTTTTTCTTCATTTAACCAATTGTGCGTTGCATCATGCCCATGTTCAATTTTGTGCTTTATGTAGATTAACACGTAACTCAATCAGGATAGCAACCCTTTCAACAATCATCTGATTAACATCCTTTACTGCAGAAGGAATAGTTTCTCCTCTTGATTAAAGAGGGGGATCTCTTCCATAGAGTGCCTTAAACAGGGGTAAGCTTTGTAGAACCATCGTATTTTGGATTCAACCAAAATTCTTCCCAAGCATGCCATTTAGGCCTTTTTTTGGATACAGAGCGAGGAAAAGGAATAAGCAAAATAATTATTATATTGATGTTAATGTGAATAATCTGTTTGATATTATTACAGTATATATTCTGTGCTAATGTGAAATATAAAATAGTGTGAATATCAGTTAAATTATGACAAAAGTGTTCAGCAACTATTCTTTTGTTATAAATGGTTATACATCGCAATATAATTCCAATTAATACTTGCATGTTTTCATTCATTGAGCTGCCTCTCTTTCTTTCCCTTGTATAAGATGGATACATTGGTGTCACCAGACATAAAATATAATATGTCGACAGACATGGAAGATCAAATGATAGCTAGTTGCGTAGTTCAAAGACAAGATTATTGAAAATCACTGTGTGCGCATGTGTAAAGATTATTGAGTAACATTGATGTATATATTCACTATAGTGTCAATAGATTCCATTTTATATTTAACTTACCACTGCATTGTGCCAAATGCCAGCAGAGTATACACGGAGGGCAGTCAAATGTTGTGAAGCTTGCAGCAACTCATAATTGAAAGCGACAAGAGCACCGGGAAATAGGACTGCAATGAAGACGGCAATGTACTCTATTTGTATTCCCTCACTGCTTTCCATTGAAAAGGTGCAATAGCATAAGGCATGAGAATCTAGTTTTTGACATTTCAAGCAAAAACTAAATTTGATATTCTTGGTATCTGCATAATCAAAAAGTAAATAAAAGAAGCATGACTTCTCACCAAAAACAATCAAACATCAACATTTTCAACATTTTAGAAGCAAGCAACAGATGAGTGTGGTCCAATTCATCCGAAAGGTTCTTCAAACAATAATTTGTGATATTTTGAATAAGGGCAACAAAGCAAAAACAACTAACCTAGTGGCGGCTACTGCATGACCAAGCTCATGCACAAAAACAGATATGATGGTAGAAATACATATATATCCAGCATCGGCAAGTGATAAGCTCAAACCAGACAGCTGCATAAAGGCAGTTAGTTAGTTCATAAGATCATGATAAAAGAAAGATTATTCAAATTTTTCATTTGTTGTCATTCTGGTATTGACGTGTCGTATTTTCCTTGGAGTAAATTATTCAACTAGCCTCTAAAAGATACAACACCAGTCATATAAGTCTTTAAATAATTAAAATTACGCTCTAAGAAGTGAGGAGATGGATTTTAATGGAAGGGGCATAAACTCCTCCCCTCCCAAATTTAGGTCTTAAAGAGAGTGGGGAAAATGGCTTAAAGTTAGTGGACCATGCTAAATAAAATATCCTAATTTTTGTGGACTGTGCTAATTAAAATATCCTTAATTTATTTATTTTTAATTTGATAACAGACATAACATGTTATCCTTGCCAGTGTTTCTTCACCTCTCTGAGCTTCATTGCTTTTGCATCATCAGTTCAAGCTATAAAAGTTAATGTTTCTGCTGCTTCATTTGAAATTTCTTTCGACATTACAAGAGTATAATAACAACAGTAAATTTGTTAGGTTCCTTGATAGAATGGTGAAAGGGAATTATTCATCCCTTAATTTTATTGATTGAAAAAAATAATACACAAGAACGGATACGCTCCTACAATTATATAAACCACTCAATTTCTAATTTTGTCCAAATCCTTTCAAAGGGGTGGGAGCCTTTATTTATAGGTTGATTATATAAGAGATAGAACCCAAAAGCACTACCTAACAACTAACCACCTAACTATAAAATAGTTACTACTAACAACCTAACCGTAAAACAGAAACATCATTATTCCTTATTGTTTTTCCTGTGATAAACCAGTAAAGGTTTATTCCTATTTACATCTTCCTTATTCCTATCAAAATTCATGATATTTTTCCCTTATTCCCCTTCACTTCAACCAAACCAAACAAATTAGCACTCATTTAACTATTCAGTATTCACTCAGTCTCCTTGTATTTGTTATTCTTTCCAAAAACCAAATAGTATAACAATAACAACTTAAAATTGGAATGAAGGGGAAATAAAGTTGCCAACCAAATGAGGGAATCCAAATAGCAATGCACTTGTAAGACTTCGAAGTTTATTGCTTTCTCCACAGAGATGCAACGCTGTTGCTAACTCCCAAAGGAGAATCTGAAACCAAAAAATAAATAAATAAATTCATCTATTGAACAAAATATAAAAATGACTAAATATTCAATTAGGTCTGAATTTAAAGTACCATATCAACTCAGTCCCTAAAATTATTCCAAAATGAACCCTAAAATTGGACAGTATTAACCAGATTTGTTCTGTTCCTCTGGCTGCATCTTTATCAAATGCATTCTGCTCTATTTGAATTGATTTATTTGAGCTTATCTACTAACATAAGCATTTGTGGAGAACTTATAGAAACAACTCGATGACATGTTCATAAGTTGTTTTCAGCTAATTTTCATAAGCTCTCTAAAATAGCTTATGAAAACAGATTATAGCTTATATGAAGTTTGACTTTATTTTATTTTTTTTGTAGAAATAGCTTGTACAAAAAAACTTATGCTATAAACACTTAATTAAGTTGTTCATCTAAACATAACCTTAATCTGAAATGCATGCTGGACTTATCAACAACTTGATGTCATTATAATCCTTCCACACACCAACATAAGAACGAATCTGATTAACATTTTACAATATTTTCAATGTAGGAGATTATGTTGATAAAATCCACAAATTTTAGAAATCAAATTTAGTATTCACTCAATATTAAAAATTAGTACGAAAAAGAAGAAGAATGAAAAGTAGTTTACCAAAGTAACACCAAACATAGCAGAAAGGGCAAAACCAAGTCCAATGGAAAACCAGAGTCTAAAAAAGTTGGCATGTCGACGACCGAAGTGGTAGAGGTGTTTATTGAACGACGAGAATTTGTAATCGCAATACCAAAAGGAAATGGTATTGGAAAGTTGAGGAGAAGAAGAAGAAGATGAGGAAGGAGCATGAAGTGGAAGAAGATTGTTGGACCTAATTTGTTGGTTCACAAATCTCCTTATTCGTCTCGTTTCCACCTCCATGATTGATTAACTAACTTGCTTTTTCATTTCATCGCTAACGAGAAGAGAAGAGTGTGCTACAATTTTGTATTCAAAATGCACAAAGACGCTCAAGAATGTCGACTCGCTTAGCAAAATCCTCACGCAACCGTCGCCACTCCGCTACATACCGCCTACATATACTATCGCCCAAGGGCATGTCCATGAAAATAATTTCTCTTTTTTTTCTTTGTGAAAGAAAAAACAAGATTCTTTTAAATTGTTAATTATATTATAATAAAATTATTTTTTAATTTTGAAATATTTAAATAAATTTTCATAAATATATTTAAAAATATCTTTCATAAAATTTTATAATTTTTTTAATTTTAAATGGATTAAATATAAATTTTGTAAATATAGAAAATTTAAGATAAAAATAACCAAAATATAAATTCAAAAATTAAATTTTAAATTCATTTCTTTGTAGAAAGAGTTTTTATATTATTATAAATATGTTTTAAAAAGTTCATTCAAAAATAAATATTCACTAGAGATTATAAATTATATTATTATAAATATGTTTAAAAAAGTTCATTTAAAAATAAATATTCAGTAGAGATTATAATTACATGCCATTAATGGGGAAAAGCACACATATATCCTTTTTTTTTCTCCCATTAACAGAATTGCCCCACTTCCAAAACAATATACGATGTTGTTTTTTTCCCACTTCACATCCCAGGATGCCACCTTGTATAGCCCAAGGTTTTTTTTTTTTCTTGCTTTTTATAATTATTATTAATTAAATTTACTATTATTAAATAATTTAAAAATAATAAAAACATTTAAAAATTCAAAATAATATTATAATAAATAATAATAACATTATAAATTTAAATAATAATAATAATATTTACTAATATTAAATAATTTAAAAATAATAAAAACATTTAAAAATTCAAAATAATATTATAATAAATAATAATAACATTATAAATTTAAATAATAATAATAATAACAATAATAATAATATTATATTTACTATTATTAAATAATTTAAAAATAATAAAAACATTTAAAAATTCAAAATAATATTATAATAAATAATAATAACATTATAAATTTAAATAATAATAATAATAACAATAATAATAATATTATATTTACTATTATTAAATAATTTAAAAATAATAAAAACATTTAAAAATTCAAAATAATATTATAATAAATAATAATAACATTATAAATTTAAATAATAA
Organism: Cicer judaicum; assembly: GCA_037974835.1. Taxonomy (NCBI): domain Eukaryota; kingdom Viridiplantae; phylum Streptophyta; class Magnoliopsida; order Fabales; family Fabaceae; genus Cicer; species Cicer judaicum. The sequence continues at coordinate 133,893 of JBBPBS010000217.1, read as the reverse complement.
TAATAATAGTAACAATAATAATAATAACAATAATAATAATAATAATAATAATAACAATAATAATAATAACAATAATAAGAAAATTAGATTAATACATTAAATTAAAAATACATTAAAAAAACTAAGAAAAAAAAAACTACCAACAAAAATAAATACATGAAATTAAAATTAATCATTTTCATCTAAATGACCGTCAGTTCCACATCTACGCGGTCGTCGAACTCGTCTAGGCCTTTGAACAGGTTGAGGTTGTTGTGGTTGATCCTCGTTATAATTTGTTTGTGGATTAGAACCACTACCACTTGTTTCCGTATAATTTTGAGTTTCAACATTATACATAGAATCAAAAACAGCATAAGCCGAGTCAGGAGTTGTGCAATGAGTACCAAACAAATTATAGAAAATTCCGCTCTTGGTCAGATTAATGGGACTTGGTATTGTTGGTACTGAAGGAACGTAGTATTGAGTTGGTATATCTGCAGCTTCATGAAGATGTTGTGGTGATGACAAATATGGTGTTTGGTGCATGATATTTTGTTGTGGAATTGATTGAGGCATAGAGTGAAAATCAGGATATGTTGAAGGTTGCAAACTTGGATCATGCAAATATCTTTCCACAGATATGTATAATTTAGTGTGATTCATGAACCAATTCATATATTCGTTAGTGTGGCATAAAACACCTTCGATGTACTGACCTTGCAATATGTAATTGTGACGTTCATTCCAATGTTGAATCTCATCTTTCCAAACCACACTCCAATTATCATCAATGCCACGTCTCATGTCGATGTCATGGTAGAGCATCATATCTTCTGGAGGTGGTGGAATTTGTTGATGAAAACCGAACTGAAGTGCGACTCTATCTGCATGATGTTTTTCGACGATATGATAGCAGTGCAGATAGGTACATGCAGTCCAAGTGTTGATCTCTTGTTCGGGTACCTCGTGTTGGAATCCGAGATACGGTCTCCAACGAAACTGGATGTTAAAAAAATAGGTTAAAGTAAATATTAAGATATATAAATAAATTTAAAAGTGCAACTATATGAGAATGAATATATTACTTCCTGAACCATCATATGATCAATTGTATTCCGGTATCCTTCTATATCGTTGTGAGGAACTTTACTGAAATTTAAACCCCCGGAATTAAATCTGTTGAATATATAAAAAATAAAAATATAATAAAATTAGTAATACGGTAAATAATAAGTTTAAAAAAAATAAAAATATACAAAAATTATGTGCAATAGTTACCTTTGTGCAAGTGGAAATATCCATGCACTGGGTGCATATGGAGCAACACTACTCAAACGATACCATGCCCAATTTTGCAACAACAATGCACATCCTCCCATCGACATTATGCCGGATTTCGTAGCAAGGCATAATTCTCTATAAAGTATTGCTAAAACTGCCGAACCCCAACTATATTGGGATGCTTTATTTAGATCGCCCAAGATTGAAAGATATTTTAAATGTACACGATTATTGGATTTGTCTGGCATCAACAATCCTTCAATCATACGTAATATATATGCTCGACATGATGCTTGTTTTTCTACTTCGGATGCGTTTTCACCAACATTATCAAAAGTATCTTTGAGCCATTTTAATTTAATAAAATTACCCTTTGTTGCTCCCTCGGGTGGGATAACTCCTAAATATTCTTGACAAACATCTTTAACATTCACAAAATTTGAACCGCTAACAGGGAAACCAGACACATTTAATTCTAAAATATAGTATACGTCTTCTAATGTTATTGTGCACTCACCTACCGGGAGATGAAAAGTATGAGTTTCTGGTCTCCATCTTTCAACCATAGCAGTAATCAAACCGACATCGATCTTGTAGTTTCCAAGTTTGATCACTTCACCAAATCCAACTTGTTGCAAATATGGTAATATGGCTTCGTTCGGTTTTTTGTTGGCATGACCGTGACATTTCAATTTATCCTTGGAGGGATTATGAAATTAAAATATATGAATAACATATTATATTACTAAAGTATATATTATAATGTTAAATAAACTCAACAAATAATATTATAATATTAAATAACATATTATAATAATAATAATATACATAAAAATAAATTTAAACAATAATAATTATAATTATAATAACAACAACAATAATAATAATAATAATAATAATAACAACAACAATTATAATAATAATAATTATAATAATAATAGTAATAATAATAATAACAATAATAATAATAACATAATAATAATAATATACATAAAAATAAATTTAAACAATAATAATAATAATTATAATAACAACAACAACAACAATAATAATAATAATATACATAATAATATACATAAAAATAAATTTAAACAATAATATTAATAATTATAATAACAATAATAATAATAATAACAACAATAATAACAATAATAATAATAATAATAATAATAACAATAATAATAACAACAATAATAACAACAATAATAATAGTAACAATAATAATAGTAACAACAACAACAACAATAATAATAATAATAATAACATAATAATAATAATAATATACATAAAAATAAATTTAAAATACTTACAAATGCATTAATATATCGAAATTCAGCTCTATGATTTTTAGATAATTCCATGACTAAAGTTGAAAAATATGTGTTTGAGAAGTTGGAGATAGTAACTTTTAGATTAAGATAGATGAAAGTATGGTTGATAGTGTAGTATACAATGTTTATATAGAAAATCGCAGGGCCAAACAACGATCCACACCTTCAGCCAACATAGTGAGGGGTCGCATCCCCAAGCAACGATGTGTTCAGGAGGTCGCATGGCCAGCCTGCGAACCATGTAGATGGTCGCATGGCCAGGGGGCGAACCATGTAGATGGTCGCATGGCCAGGGGGCGAACCTCTGATGATGTATCTCAGCCATTCATTTCACATAATCGATGGTTGTAGATCATTCTTACAAGTAAAGGTGTGGATCCTTTATAATAGTAGTTCGACCAATAAAATTCCTCCATTCAATCTTCAATCTTGACCATCTAAATTAATTTATCAACGGTTGTGGTTTAGTACAAAAAGATGAATCCTTGTAATTTTGGTTGGACCAATCAAATTGATCTATTCAAACTTCAATCTTGACCATCCAAATTAATTTATCAACGGTTGTGGTTGGTTTAGGGTTAAATTATGAATCCTACTAACTTCTATAAATAGACAACTACATCACACTCTATCACCACACCTTTTATCTCATCATACATTCTTACATTTCATACTTGATCAATTACATATTCATGGCTACCCAACAAGTCATTTTTATTGTTTATTACAATGGTTCAATTGTCGATGGAGTTGAAGGGAAAACATTTATAAGTGACTACAAGAAGGCGTTCAAAGTACATTCTAGCAGCAACCTTGCTCGTCTAAAGAATGTTATCAAGAAAAAGTTACAGTTCGACGACAATGTGACGATAACTGATATAGTTTATCGACACCTTGTCTTCTTTGGTGAAAATACAACCCGATTTGAATTGATGAAGGTTTGCGATGATGAAGATGTTCAACTCATGTTTGATGTTTATGCACAATGGCCACAACTCGGCACCATCGAGTTATACATTGTATTTGAAAGTGGTCATACTTCAAGAAATCAACCATCTACCTCAAACATGCATAATCCCAACTATATCCCATCGTTCGATCAAAACAGCCCTTATCAACCCGACATATATTCTCCATCACAACACTATGAACCATACTCTAGCCAAAATGAAGAAACTCAACATGTCAACTATGTTTCCCAAGTAGTCAATTACGAATCTCTCCCAACAAGTCCACAATGTGATGTTCCACTTAGTGTTCATTATAATATCAATGATGAAGAATTAGGTGACGACAGTGAAGATGATGAAACATACTTCGATGAATCATCTTGTGATTCTGACGATGATGATGCTGATGAAGATATGGAAGCAGAAGATCAATCTATCCTACCTGTATTTGATCCACCATTTCACATGAAGAACATCCATTTAGACACCGCAAACCAACCAACTGAATTTGATCGCATGTTCGTTGACGAAGTCCCAAATTTAGATGGAACTCTTGCTGTTGGAATGAAGTTTCAGAACAAGGATGAATGTGTACATGCAATCAAGCGTTATCATCTAAAACAATCATTGAACTATGTGGTGCAAAAATCAGATTTACAAAGGTACGTTATTAATTGTTCACATTCAAATTGTTTGTTTAGATGTAGAGCTTCAAAACGCAAAAAGAATGAATTGTGGGTGATTGGGACATTAAATGCGCCTCACACATGCACAAATTCTGCACTATCACAAGATCATACAAAGTTGGATTCTAACATGATATGTGCAACCATAATGCAAGTTATGAAAATGGACCCTTCAATCAAAGTGAAGGTCATTATTGCTCAGATTCAGGCTTTGCATAACTACACAGTTAGTTATAGAAAGGCTTGGTTAGGAAAAAATAAGGCGATCGAACACATTTATGGCAATTGGGAGGAGTCTTACAATCAACTTCCACGATGGTTATTAGTTATGAAAACATTTGCTCCAGGAACCATTATTGAAATGGAAATAATCCCAACTTATGATGAACATGGTTTGCTAAATGGTGTCACAATTTTTCATAGACTATTTTGGGCTTACGTTCCATGCATATATGCGTTTAAATTTTGCAAACCAATTGTACAAATTGATGGGACTTGGTTATACGGCAAGTATAAGGGAACTCTATTGGTAGCAGTTGCACAAGATGGTAACGACAATATCATTCCTATTGCGTATGCTCTTGTGGAAGGTGAAACAAAAGAGGCTTGGGGTTTTTTTTTGAGAAATTTGAGATCACACGTCACTCCAGAAGCCAACATTTGTTTGATTTCAGATAGACACGAATCTATCAAGAGTGCTTATAATAATCCAAATAATGGGTGGCAACATCCTCCGTCAAAGCATGTGTTTTGCGTACGACATATTTCACAAAATTTTGCAAGGGAATTCAATGATGATGCTTTGAGGAGAAAGGTTATTTCTATGGGTAATAATTTAATTCTTACTTCTTATCATTAATGAAAAATTAAATTATTCAGTTTTATAATTAGTGTAATAATACATTGTCTACTGTTCAAATACAGGTTACTCAATCAACGAGTCTACATATCGATACTACCGCAGATAAATTGGCATCGAAAACCCAGAAGCTTTGAAATGGTTAGACAATATACCACGACAAGATTGGATTCAAGCATTTGATGGAGGTAGCCGTTGGGGTCAGATAACTACCAACCTTGTGGAGTCGATAAATGCAGTATTAAAAGGACCACGCAGTCTTCCCATCACTGCTTTGGTCCAATCAACATAATATAAAAGTGGTACACAATTCCCAACCATGGCAAAACAACACGCATCAATTTTAGCTTCTGGTCAGGTATACACAGAAACATGCATGACTTTTATGAAATCAGAAATACGTAAATCCAATAGTTATAGAGTCGATTGTTTTGATCGGAGCAACCATACTTTCATGGTCCACGAGACAGTAGTTCCAACAGAAGGGCGACCAATTGGTCATTTCAGTGTAAATCTTTCTACCAAGTGGTGCGATTGTGGAAAATATCAAGCTAAACATATGCCTTGTTCACATGTGATAGCAGCATGTTCTAGCATCAAATATGATTATTGGAGTCTTATATTTGATGTGTACAAGGTGGAAACAGTACTAAAAATCTACAATGAAGCGTTCCAACCCATACCAAACGAAGGATATTGGCCACAATATAAAGGTGTTAAGGTGTGTCACAATCCACTAATGCGGAGAGTCAAGAAAGGTCGCCCAAAGACCACACACATTAAAACAGAAATGGACACTAGAGATAGTGTCCAAAGAAAGTGCGGATTATGTCGGATATCTGGTCATACTAAGAAACATTGTCCAAACGCTGCAGGCACATCTATTCAAAATTAATGTATTTTTTTCCTTTTAATTTAATGTATTTTTAATTTAATGTATTTTTAATTTAATGTATTATTGTTATTATTATTATTGTTATTATTATTATTTAAATTTATAATGTTATTAAATTTATTATTATTATTTTTGATGATATTATTTTGAATTCTTAAATATTTTTATTATTTTTAAATTTTTTAATAATAGTAAATATAATATTATTATTATTGTTATTATTATTATTTTTACTATTATTATTATTATTATTTAAATTTATAATGTTATTATTATTTATTATAATATTATTTTGAATTTTTAAATGTTTTTATTATTTTTAAATTATTTAATAATAGTAAATATAATATTATTATTATTGTTATTATTATTATTATTTAAATTTATAATGTTATTATTATTTATTATAATATTATTTTGAATTTTAAATGTTTTTATTATTTTTAAATTATTTAATAATAGTAAATATAATATTATTATTATTGTTATTATTATTATTATTTAAATTTATAATGTTATTATTATTTATTATAATATTATTTTGAATTTTTAAATGTTTTTATTATTTTTAAAATATTTAATAATAGTAAATTTAATTAATAATAATTATAAAAAGCAAGAAAAAAAAACGTTGGGCTATACAAGGTCGCATCCTGGGGATGCGACCATATGAAGTGGGAAAAAAACAACATCGTTCCCTGGCCCTGCGACCATCAATGGGAGAGAAAAAGTAGGGTAGTTTCGTATATTGTTTTGGAAGTGGGGCATTTCGGTTAATGGGAGAAAAAAAAGGGATATAGGTGTGTTTTTCCCCCATTAATGAGTCATTTATTGCCAACTTTAATTAATTTATTAAAAAATATCTCAAAATTAAATATTATTGATCATGTTATTAGATCTCTAGAAATATTCTTCTTCCTCCTCCTTCATTAGTGTCCAACAATATCAATATCAGAGAATCCAACAAAAAGATTTAAGAATTATTCTTCTTCTCCCCTTTTATTATTTTTTCCAGTAATTAAGGGTCTCTTTGGTATGAGAGTTTGCAAAGAAAAACACACGAGAGAGAAAGAGATAACTTCTTCTGTTTGATTAAGTAGATAAAAAGAGGAGTGATAAAAAATGAGTCCGATCTACTTTTTACTTCTCTTAATGACTTAAAGAAAGCGGGAAAACTGCATGTTTTTTAACAATCTTTTATTTTTATCTTCTTTTTTGTGATAATACTCTTTATTTTTTTATATCCACAACACCTATAAATTATTATAACGTAAAAAAATGGTTTTATTGAAACTTATGAAGTGAGGGATCCGTGATTATTTTGAATTAAAATATAACTAAATTGTTTAGGTATTGATAAAATATAAAAAAAAATTATGATTAACTTAAATAATGTAAATAAATTATATATAAATAAAATAATATAAATCAATTAAATTAAATGATTAATAATTAATTTAATGTTATGAATTAAAGTTTCAAGTAAAAAACTTATTGAAATAATTAATTTAATATAATTTTTATCAAAATTAAATTAGATTAAATTTGATAGTAATTTTTAATTAAAAGGTATTTTGGTATTTTCAAAATTAATCAACTTTTGTCTTTATTCTATTTTTCTCTTATTTTAAACAATAAGTCAAATCAACTATATTTCTCAATTAATTCTCTCTTGTCACACTCTCACTTCTTTCTCTCTTTTCTATTTCTTCTTACAACCAAACACACTTTAAGTGTTGTTGAGTCATTTTTATCTATATGTGTATCTCTTCCTCAATAGTTAAATTTTTCCTCATCAATATTGTAGGCTATGTATCATTCCCAATTCAATCCAAATTGTTGTGTTAGATTGAGATAGAAGTAGGGATGAGAGTGGGAGTGAGATGGATTGTGGTGAATGAGATCAAATAAAAGAGACAAAAAAGCTAAAGAAGAAGCAAAGTTTCTTCACCATCAACCTCAAAATTCACATTGATCTTTCTCCTCCACTTTTTGGTTCTTCCTGTGATGAATCCTTCATTGTTTACTGATTTGTTCTCCTTCACACACAAGTGACAAAGCTCTAACAACCTTGGTGGCAACGGTGGACTTATAGGAGGCGGAGATAACATGAGTCTCATCGAAAACCAAAGAAACCACTACTATTCTCATCCACATTTAAGTACATGTAAGAAAAATAAGAAGGTGTATGAGGCTCTGGTTTTCAAATATATACTAGTAATTTCATCCATCGCACAATAACAATTTATTTGCAGTTATTTTTAATCTAAGGAAAGTTAATTAAATCTGAAACATAAATATATATTTAAATCCATACAATTTGAGATAATATTAGGCTGAACGTTATGATCAAATATGAGACCTTGCAGTCAAATTCGAAGCTGAGACTTTGCAATTGTTTGAGTTAATTAAAGTGATATTTATAGTCTCGTCTAAATTTTAAATATAAAAATAGATAATCTTAGTTGCAATGTAATTTTGAAATATCTAAAATAAACAAGTTTGGACTTTAAAAGCTAAATTGGTTGAAAAGTTTATAACAATTGACTTAAAAGTAAAGTCATTAAAATATAAATAAAATTACTTAATTAAAAGAATTGGAAGTAGCACGTCCTAGGTTCGAACTCAAAACTTACTTGTGTGTGAGTTTATATTCGCATTTATTACCTCATCTAAAAAATTTGCAAGTAAAAGTAAATGAAAAAAAGGATTATATCTTATATCTCCCTTTATTTTGTTCACCATTTTCCTTGCCATGGAAAATATAAGGTTTATTCTTCCTTTTTTTTTTTACATTGCATAGTAATTGAATCACCATGTAGCAAATCATCTTTATTTCCTCCAAGAATTTGTTTGTTTCCTTTCCACTAGCGGCATCCATTTATGGAACTTTCGGATCTAGTTGTTGTAGCTCGCCAATGTCCGCCATCGTTACATGTTGCATTGTTTTTATTCTCACAGTCGCCACCATTATGTTTTGGCATACTTTTTTTTGCAGCAACCTTGCTCATGCAATTCTGTCATATGTTCATGTAGCATCCACAGTTTACACGGATAATATGTAGTCATTTGTATTGAATATTGTACCATTGATCATTGATTTCCACATTTCCAACCACATGTTGATGCATGTCTATTTCTACGTAAATTCTAGCAAACCTTCTTCTTACTACGTTGAGAGTATGTGTATTCATCTTCGTCGTTTTCCTCACAGCAATCACAAGAGCCAAAAGAAAACTTTCATCATAGTAAACAAGATTGAGACTTGGAATTTTTATCCAAACCATTATTGATGGTTGCACTCGTATCATTGAACTCTATAATCCACCGATGTATCGTATGATGGTGGTCAAAAATTATACACGGACCTCCGTTGGTCACTTTATTTTTCCCTGCATCCATTATTTACAGCTCATGTTAGCTTTCAAATGCTTTCCAATTTGGACTGCATAGTTTTGATTTCGATATTTTTCCTTAACAGTTTCACCACAAACGCATCATGCCAATGGGTATTCATCTCCTCCATTATGTTAGGATCAACATGAAACATAGGTAGCAATTTGTTGCCATTGACATGCTTCATTTGAATAAGTTTTTTTGTGAGGCTCGAGGAACAATAGTTTGTTTTCCTAGCACCTTACCACGAAAACAAATGGGTTCTTGTATGTTATTTTTCTTCACTTCTCCTCCAAGATTTGAAGGTTCTTGCTGGTTACCACTTGTTTTCAGTGGCGACCAATGTGCCGTAACAAAACTCATAGAAATCCTAGCAAACATAAAAACTCTTTTTTTATAGTAAATAATAAGTTTGACTATCTTCAAAAAGTGTATGATAATTTTAGAAAAGATACCAATAAAGAGAGAGAGAAAAACAAGTAAGTACCTTCCACATTCAAAAAATGTCAAAGAAAAAAAAATCTAGATTGAAAAATGCTACAAATGGCAAAATACATGTTTTGGAAGCTAGGAAGGGAACCCATAAAAAGTTGGAATAATTGACACCTATAAAGAAGGTTACACAATTTCCCAAGTCAGAAATAAAGAGGAAAAAAAAGTAATTATCAACCAATAGACCCAAACATAAATTTTGCAAATCATCCCATTAAAAATATTTTTAATGACAATGCATGGTCCGCTAACTTGTGATGATGAGCATGTTGCAGTAGTGGAAATCAACACATCGGTCTTAGCTAACGACTTAAAGCATAGTGTAAAGTTGCATAATGCATAACCAACTCAATTTAACACCGGTGCAACCTGTGATATACCTCTCATGCAAGTAATTGATCAAGACATCAAAAATATGGAGATGGAGTCCCATATGTAAATCCTTTAAGATGAGTATAATTTATTTACCTTTTACCTTTAATTTTGTTGTTTCAATTATTATACTATCTTGGAATTACAGGGGTGTTCAAGGAAAAAAATTTGGTAATGCCCTAAAAAATTATTGTAGGTGGTTTAAAGTGGATTTGGGTACACTTCAAGAAATTATATGTAGATCAGTTAAAGCCACTAATACAATAAAAAGACTTGGTTTCCGCAAGAATTTTAGGATCGAGGCTAGTGGATTCGCTGGAGGTATTTGGTTGTTAATTGTGGTGTATGCTAGTCCTAAAAAGATAGAGACACTCGAGACCTAACACGTGTTAAAAATTTAGCTGCTAACATATCATCGCCCTAGATGATGTTGGGGGACTTTAATGAAATTTCGGGGCCCGATGAGCAAAATGGGGTGCACGGGTCAACATGTCTAGATGTATTGAGTTTTGCAACTAGATAAATGATTGTCACTTGATGGAAATGAGCATTGTGGTTTCTAAGTTCACTTGGAGAGGATCTTGGTAGAAGGGAAAAGATCGTATTTTCAAAAAGCTTGATTGTGTTCTTTGTAACGTCGATTGGAGACTCGATTTTTCAAAAAAGGGTGCTAGAGTTTTGCCTCGTATCCAGTCTAACCATAATCTTATTATTGTTATGGTTCAAGGGGAGCTTTCTAGTCCTCCCAATTGTTCCTTCATATTTGAAGTGGCTTGGATTATGCATGATAATTTTAACCCTTGGATAATAGAGAAATGGAAATATGGGAAATATTTAGTTCCTTTGTTGGAAGGTATGACTTCACTTATTAAAGAGTAGAACAAAGACATTTTTGGAAACAACTTTAAGGGTAATAGGCTTGAATGATATTCAAAATAGCTTTCATTATGGGTACAATAGATACCTTGATACACTTGAATCTTATCTCCAAGATGAGTTGACTCAAACTCTTTATCACGAAGAGTGTAATTGGTTTCAAAAGTCCATAGTTATGTGGATCACTGATGGTGATAGGAACACAAAATATTATCACTCCAAGACTATTGTGCGTCGAATAAAGAATAAAATCATGGCGTTTAGACATGGGAAAAAGAGTGGGAGTTTGCACTGCAAAGTTAAAGGATATCGATATACAACATTTTTCTAATATTTTTCATGAAGATCAAGAAATCAAAAAGCCCATTGCATCATTTTCCTCTTATCCAACACATTTGGAGAATCATCAGGTAGGTTTGCATTCTATGCCTTCTATGGTTGAGATCTAGAAAGCTTTGTTTGATATAGGTCCGCACATAGCCCCAAGGGATGATGGTTTTCCAGCTCTTTTCTATCAACATAGGTGGGAAATTGTGGCTCCATCTTTATAACAGTTTGTTAGTAGTGTCTAGAATGACCCTTCTCAAATTAGCTCAGCTAACAATACTTTTCTGGTGCTCATTCCAAAAGTTGACCAACTGGAGTTTCTCGCATAGTTTCGTCATATTTCTCTTTGCAATGTGATTTATAAATTGGTTACTAAAATTATGGTGAACAAAATGAAACTTTTGTTGAAATCTCTCTACATCAGTCAAGCTTTATCCTCAGGAGGAATATTCATCATAATATTATTATAGTGCAGGAGATGGTTTAGACAATTAAAAGAATGAAGAGCCAGATGGTCTTTACTCAATGTATCCGGGATTGTAAGTTTCTTGAGGAGTTAATTAATTTAATTCATCATTGTATATCTACTCTGTCTTTCAAAATTTTATGGAATGGGAACAAGGTTGATAGCTTTGCCTCATTTATAGGTATTTGACAAGGTGGCCTTATTTTTCCCTATCTTTTTGTTATTTGTATAGATCGTCTGTCGCATATTATTGCTGACCAAGTTGATGTTGGTTATTGGAAGACGATGCGTGCAAGGCATGTGGAACCTAAGGTGTCTCACCTTATTTTGCATATGAGCTTTTTTTGTTTGCGGAGGCCATAATTGAGCAAGCTTACTGCATCACAAATTGCATGGGATCCATTTTATCAAGCCTCGGGCCAAAAGATCAATGCTGAAAAGGCTCAAATATTTTTCTCAGCTAATGCAGATCCTCAAATTCGAGAAGAGATTAAGAAAAATACGAGGTTTAGATATACTGAGCTTGGGGAAGTATTTTGGGGCAAACATTGCACACGGTAGGAGCTCTAGAATTAGGTTTCAACATATTACTGAGTAGGTTCAAAGGCATTTGAGTGATTCAAAGCAACAATGTTTGAGCTTAGCAGGAAGAATTACTTTGAGTCAGTTTGTATTGAGTTAAATCCATTAGTTTCATATGTAGTATGCAAAAATCCATACAACTATTTGTAATGAGTTGGAAAAATTATATCGAGACTTTATCTGGGGAGACAATGAAACAACTCGTAAGGCTAATTTGATCAGTTGGGAGATTTGTTGTATATCTAACGAGAATGGTGGTCTATACATCAAACGAATTCAGTTAATGAATGACATTTTTCTTTTTAAAATATGTATTGACTAATCCTAATCACTTATGGTGTTAGGTTCTCTTGAATAAGCATGTTAGAAATCAAAAGTTGTTGGAGAATATAATTTTCAAATCAAATGATTCTCCATTATGTATATTTTTAGTGAAGGTTTGGGACAAATTTCAACAGAATATTACTTGAAAACTTGGGTATGGAAGGAAAATCAATTTTTTGTTTGATTGTTGGCCCCCAATGGAGCAACCTTTTGTTTTTAATTTGAGGCAAACTGATGTAGTTTTAGATATCACTTTGACAATTAAATATGTTGTAAACAAGGAAGAAAAATGGAACCTTGATCTATTTCAAAATTGGTTCACTGCCGATATAATTAGTCACATTATTGTTTTTCCTTCTCTTCTTCCTAAAGATGGTGAAGACAAGTTGGGTTGGGGTGATAATAGATTTAATGAGTTTAATTTCTATGAGTAATGTTTATAAATATATTTCTCCAACTCAAATTGTCATTGTTACTGATACCAACTAGAAAATCATCTGAAAGTGGAAAGACTCACATGAGAGACTTTTGAAAAACCATACACAACATAAATGGAACCCATAAATCTCTATTGAGTGCAACTAGTGTACGAACACTAAAAAATCTTTGATTCATGTGCTGAAGGATTGTCCATATGCGACACTGGTATAGATTAGACTTGTTCCTACTAACAATATTACTAATTTTTACCCTTTTTATTGCAGATATCAGATATCTTACAATCTTGGAGAGCATATTGCATAGTATCAAAGAGCTCACTGGTAATCCATATTTATGATATTGTGTTAATATCTATGGAAATGGAGGAAGAAAGCAATTTTTGAAGAAGACTTTCAACGTCTTGATATCCCAACTAAAACAATCATGCATCTTGTGGAGGAGATTGAGAATGGAAATTGTGTGAAAAAACATTTGTTAAGATTAGAGATCATGTATGTTCGTTGAAGCCGACCAGATAACAATTGGATCAAGCTCAATTGTGATGGTACTTACGAGAGTTCTATGTCCATTGCTAGATGTGGAGGTCTTTTTTGGAATTCTTCTAGAAATTGGATTAAAGGTATGCACACAAAATTGACATGTAAAATACTCTCACTGTTGAGATGTGGGCAATGTTGCATGGGTTGGAGTTATCTTGGCAAGAGAAGATTACAAATCTAGTGATCAATAGTGACTCTAAAGTCTTGATTGATATGTTTTGTGAAGAGCAAATGGATGACCATATTTTTCCAACTTTAGTTCGTAGAATAAGAAAGATGTCTTGGTGGGATTGACATGTCAAATTCAACCATACATGACATGAAGAAAATTGTTATACAGATTGGTTAACCAATTACATTAAACAACATTGAGCTCTTTGTTGTCTTAGTTCTCCTGTCACATGAATTGAAGACCATCGTAGTTGATGATAATTTAGGAATCTCATTCTATAAACTTCTTAGAGTTGCTTATTAATTGTTTTTGTTCCTTTTTCTCTTGCCTTTAGGCCCTCTTTTGTACCCAAAAAAAAACTTATATCTCCCTTATTTATCCATTTACTCTAGTATAAGTTCAAAAATAAATAAGTATCAAAATGTATATTTGCGGTTTAGTTCGTGAAAATGAATCTGAAATTCGATTTGAACGATTTTCACATAAGAAAATTCAAATACATCTAATAATATTTGATTTTTTTTTTATAATTTTTTTAGATTGCTTTACGATTTTTTTATCGATTTGAATGTGAAGACCTCAATGTGCGAGTTTTACTACCATTTTCATTACATAGAAATAACTCATAATTTATCCATTTTTCTTCCAACTATATTCTATAGAAACAACCCCAAAAATCGTTGCGATAGAGACATCCATCAAGGTTCGACACACACCCAAGACTCAATTTGTAATTGAGAAAATTGGACTTTGAAAAAGCCACACAAGTGAATGAGAACGGGTTGTCAAGTCAACAAATGTTTATTTTAGTTTTCAATAAACGTAAACAGTTGCAATTGGTCCGTTTAATAAATTCATCAACAATTAAAATCGATCGAGCTACAATTTATTTCCTAGTATACAACATTTTATTCTTCCAATTTTATTGAGTTGAGCTAAAAAAGTGTTCTGGAATCAACTAAGAAAATAAAAGATAAATTTTATGTAAAAAACATTAATTTTTAAAATATTAATGTATTAAATGTCCTTTCACATTTAGTTTCTTTAAAAAAAATATTGTTGCAACATTTGTTAGCATTTGTCAATTTTATATATTTTTATTCGACCAAAAAAGCACGTTGAGACTCACAATGCAAGCTTTACTTAAAGAAACATTTGTTGGGTCTAACTTTCTGAAATATTAAATAATGGTTATGTATTTTACTTTGGAAATCGAAAATAGTCTTTTATTTGATTTAACCATATGTCCTCATGGAAAGAACTATTATCTTCGTCTAAAATAATTATAGTTGTTGACTATTTTATATAAATTAAGAAAAAAATGATAAATGAACGAAAAAGAACGAAAGTTTTACCAAATTATTCGTATCAACTATTGAAATATTTTCTGACTAAAAAAATGATTTATTTTCATTATCAATGGAAAGTGAAGAATAATAATTTGGGAGTGATGCACACACCATTAAATAGATGATACAATTGGAATAAAGTAATTAAAGTGGTGCATTAGAAATCAAAAGTGAGGATTATTTTGGGACAAATATTTTTTTGCAAATGTGACAATTATTTCGGGATGGAGGAAGTATTAACAATACTTTTTACAAGTATACAAATGACTTGTTAGGTCGAATTTAGTGTTTCTCTTACTCGACCCCAACATTTGACTGGGCTAAGTTTTTAGATCCTAACTTGTCCCTTAACCCAACCAAATCTAATGAGTTGTAGGTTTAGTAAGGACATGATGAAATAAAGACGAGATTGAGTTGATCCAAAGACTATTTGCCAAATAGTATTCTTTAAGAAAATTATTAACATAAAATAACTCATAACAAATCACATACGGTTAACATTGGTCAATACATTCCAAAGTAGTAACTCATAACATTGTTTTATAAACTCTAAGTTATTAAGTTAGTGATCATCTGATTGGTAATTATTTTAGAGAGACTGAATTAGTAATAATTTAAAAATAATTATTTATCCTTAAAGTAATTTAGAATGTGAGAAATAATCTAAGGGGTCACATGAAATCCAATCTTTTTTCTACTTTTTTTGCCATGTCCTTATCTTTTATGAGATCTGATTATACCAAATCCATTGTTTATTGGCTCGAACGGGTTTGTGGGACAAATCATATCTTATACATCTTTAAGACTAATTTTCATTCTTCTGCACTTGTATCTAGACAGACATTCTTGTATCTCTCTATTTGTATTTTCATTGCGCTGAAGTATGATTTTTAATAAATGAATGAAATTTATTAAATATAATATAATAATAACGGTACATTTTGACATAAATTATTAAATAGGAAATTGGTTAATAGAAGGTGAAGATGATACAAGAAAGTAGAAGAAAATAATTAAGGAATAGAGAAAGAGAGAAATAGATTGAATACGACATTTATATTCAATCAATTTTTTAGAAAAGTTATAATTAATCCTATTTTGTATTTACCTGCTATTTTAGATGTTAATGAAGTGATTTAAATTTATCAAGATGAAATTATATTTATTATATTCATCAAGTTATTGTTAAAATCTCGTCGAAAATCTCTAACAATTTTTTTTCGCGTTTTGGATTGTCGAATGATTTTTAACTGACGAGAAATAATCAAATAAATTCAAAATTCAATTATAACTTATAATAATAATCCTAATTAAAATTAGATGAAATTTATAATATTTTTAGCAAAAAATATTTGCAAGAATATTTTCTTTGCTCGCATAAATTTTTATATTAAAATATTTATTCACAAAAAATTTATAGTAGATTTTACTGTTAGTGAGTCAAAGTATCCCTATTGAATTACCTCGAGTCACTATCAACGAATGGGAGATAGAAAACATAAAATAGTTGTGTACAAAAATGTGAAAGGGACGTTGGTAAATGATCAATCTAGTCCATATCCAAGGAAGGAAAATGACCAACCAAGCCATACCAAATAGTCAAATTGGAAAACAACCCCCCGCTTAGGTTGTACAACTCGCTCCTCCCTCCTAAATAATTTTTTTATCACTATTATTCATACCAAATTATGATTCCAATCTTTTAAGTTTGTTTTATTTTTTAATTGGCCCTTTAAGTTTTTCTTAGCTTGAAAGTATGTTTCATTAGATCTTAAAAGTATTTTGTTTAAACATAAGTTTGTGTTAAATTATATATATTTTTTTTTAATTTAAATATATTTTAATATATTTATATGTATTATTATACTAATTTTTGATATATTTATATGTATTATTATAAAATTTTAATTTATATAGATTGTCAGTGTAAAAATTAGTACATTACTATTTTTAAAATTATGTTTATTAATGATTCTGATGTGCTTTTATACTATGTATAACAATAACACTCTTAATATATAATATAATTAAAATAAGATGTCAAATTTTCTTAAAAATTATTTTTGATATAAAATACAACTTAAGTTCATTATCGTATTAACATGTTAATCTATTTAAGAACATTTTCACTACTAAACACTTGAGTTGATATAGACTTTCGTAAAAAATGAAATGTGTTTTTAAACAAACTTTTAGGCATTGTAAACTTTGAAAAATATCATATCAAATTTTAAAATGAGTATATGACATATAATAAAATATGTTCAGACCTAATATTTTTTAAGATTTAATTTATATATTTTCACCAATATTTATAATTAGTCTCTATTTAAAATTCAACAATTATGGTTTTCTCTTATAATTGTTTAAACTCAAAAAATATAAACTAACATATTTTAAAAGATGTGACTTATAAATAAAAAATAGGCTAAATTACATTCGTGGTCCCTTAACTTAATTTCAGGTAACGTTTTAGTCCTTTATCTTTTTTTTTTCCCGATTTAGTCTTTTATTCCTAATAATATCAAATAAAGTATGAAAATATGAGTTTATTTGAAGATTTGCATTACGGATTTGATGAAATTTGTATTATATTGAAGAATATAATTAATTTTATGAGTTTTGATTGAATTTTTTTTTTGAATTTTTGTTTAAAAAAGGATAATGTTGTT
>JBBPBS010000217.1:94551-115615 GCA_037974835.1 Cicer judaicum | reverse complement strand
TAAAGGACTAAATCGGGAAAAAAAAAAAGATAAGGGACTAAAACGTTACCTGAAATTAAATTAAGGGACCACGAATATAATTTAGCCTAAAAAATATTAAATAATTAATATTCAATAAATTACAATAAAATCTTCTACCAATATAATTTAAAATTATAAAAAATTTATATTTTCAATTTAATTGATAATAATACATAATTAATGCTTCAAGATTATTATGCATTATGAGATAGTATGTCATATTATTTTAATTATATCGCATCAGTGTCTTTTAATTAAAAAAATATGAGTTAATCTTTCAAATAAATTTTAGTCAACAATAAATGCATCCTCTTAAATTTTTGTGTGAACGTTTTAGAACATTAACAAAATCTATCTTTCAATTTTTTTTTTAATAAATGATAAGTTAAACATAATTTTTTAATTAATCTTTTATCAACAAAATTTAAATTTTTGTAAAAGATACTTTAATAATATTGGAAATATAATAAATTACTTAAAAATTTAAATAATACATATAAATTAACTTAAAAACATAAACTAATATTATTGATAAATAAAATTTAAAATATTACTGTTTGAAAAATAATTTTAAAAAGATTAAAAATAAAATATGTCATATTTATAGAAATAAAAAATATATTTAATATTTATTTATAATATAAATATACATGGACAAAAAAAAAAGAGGACGATTTAATAATAAAATGTAAATAAAAAAATAAGGCGATGTGTTGATTGATCGTGTAAAGTAAAGAAAATAGAATCCGTGAGTGGAAGAAAAGAATCTGTCTGGATCGATCTGACCGTAATAATAATAAAAACATCATATCATCCATCGTTTACCGGAGAAGAGAGGGATCATATTCATCGATGATACTCCTCCAGTCCCATTCTAGATTCTTGCTTCAAACTTTGCTCAATCGGGTTCACAAGTTCGTATTCTTCTTTCTTTCATTCACCAAAACGCCTGCGTTTTGGTACTCCTACTACACAACGCTACTCTCTCTAATCCTTTTCTAATTATGCTTTTATTCTCTCTTTCAGTATTGAAAAAGGTGTTGAACTCGATCACCACTGGGTTGAGTTTGACGATGTTCGATATCATATTCAGGTATGTAATAAATCACCGCTTAAACTAGGTTTTTTGAGCTTGATAGTTTTGTGTTGCGTATTTGATCAAGTAAAAATTATTGTAGGTGTCAATGAAGAATCCTCATATTTTCTTGCTATCAGTATCGTTGCCTACTCCATCTTCAGAAACTATTTTTGTATGTGGACTTCCTTTTGGAGCCATTGAAGCTATAAAAGCTGCGTATGGTAGTCATGTGCAGATTCTTGATCCCCCAAGGGATGGCTTTAACCTTACATTGAAGATAAATCTGTCTAAGATTCCTGCAAATCAAGGTACATTGGGGTTTTTATTAGGATGTAACAATAACTTTTTATTCTCCATTGTATGAGAAGTTTTTTCGTTTTAAGCTGAATTTATCAGCTTCTATAATCATTTCTATGCATTAAAACTATTTATTAGTATTGCATTTTCGTTACTATGTAAATTATTTGCACATGTTTTGGACCTTTGGTTTTAGGAATTTACATTTGCTATAGATGTTAGATAGCTTTTCAATTCAGGTTAAGTTGGTAATTGAAGTACTCTGTGATTATTTTCAATTTCGATGAGGCTGAATTTGTAGAGTAATGTAATTAACGGCATATTGGCATGTATGATCTACTTGTGCTTTGGATTGCCTATATCTTAGCTTCTTTGTGTTTTGGTTCATATTAATGTTGTTTGATGCGAAACACAACGGAGGACAATGATTCTTGTTGGAAATAGAAGTAGAAATTAATAACTAGATTCAAGTATCTGTAGTTTCATTTACATAAAAGGTAGCATGCTTATTACTCATTTTGTACATAAGTTTTATTTAATTCTAGGAACATATATTATTATATAGTATAAAACTTGTTGAGTAGTCTCACGCAATTTCGGAATTTAACTCCCTAAAGTTATCTTAATGTTTCTCAAATTGGTATTAGAGCGGGCAACAGTCCCACTTGGTTTGCCTCTCAGTGCCATGGCTGTGCATCTGATCTAGTAGAACTTGTATCTTAACAATCATCAAAGGGAGTTGTCGGTCAGTCTAGAAATTGCCAATCAGAAAACTTGTCATGCACTATCTTGCGCCGAATGCTGATTCTTCTGTTGGTATGTGGTGTTCTTGTGTTGCTTGCCTTGTAGCCATTCGCCGTGAAACCCATATCATTCTACACATGGCTTGTCCTGCTATCAATTTAATTGAGAATCATAGTCAGTGGGATAAACTTGATTATCAACTCTGTTCTTTGTTTTGATGATCTCTTGAACCAAATATTTTGGCAAATTTCAATGACTTTCAAGAACAATCATACTTTTTTAGAAGTGCTCAACTTGTGTTGCTATTAGCATTGAAATGCTCAAATTGTTTTTTTTTGGAAACCGTGTCTGTTCTGGTTTGTCACTCCATCATTGTTGTGTAGTCCTTTTGGAAATCTCTCACAGTCACCATCACTGCTATTGGAGAGTTTTTTTGGTGATCGTTCTATCTGAAGCCACCATCAATAGGCTTGCCGGTAGCTTATCTACAAGCCAAAGTTTCAGTACTAACAAGCTTGACACACGTCAGTCTTGTTAGCTATGCATCTCCCCCATGTGCTTGTCTAGCAATACTTAAGGCCTTTGATTATGCCGTCTGTTTCTTGCGCCACAATTGCTTAGCTTCTCTTTACTGGGGTTTGCTCAATCCCCTTCGGATGTTTTCATGACCTTTGTTGGCTGCGTTTTACTTTCAAGCATTCTCGAGCAACCCATATCCTCGAAGACCTCTTGTAACCCTTTGAAATTGAGGCTTTTGTTTTTACCGGCTACGTCAGTGCTTAGTACACTAACCACGGCAAGCTAGATGGTATCAATTGTGATATTTGGGTAGCTGAAATCAAGTTTTGGCTTTTGTGATTATAGAATATGTTATTTGTGTATTTGTTGTGTGTCTAACAAGATCATACATCTTCTATTTATAATGAGTTTACAATAATTACATTCAAATACTAGGGACTTGTATTTGACTAGAAGTTCTACCATTGAACCTAGGAAATTGTGCAGTCAAAGAATAAATCATACTTTGAATTCTAACACTCCTCCTCAAGCTGGAGCATACATATCATATGCACCAAGCTTGTTACATATAGATTCAACTCGAGTACCCCTAAGTGACTTAGTGAATATGTCAGCCAATTGATCATTTGATCCAACAAAATTAGTTGTGATTTCTCCGGAAAGAACTTTGTCTCTTACAAATTGACAATCAATTTCTATGTGTTTTGTTCTCTCATGGAAGACCGAATTGGAAGCAATATGAAGTGCAACTTGGTTATCACAAATTAGTTTCATTACGTTTATATCTCCTAGCTTGAGTTGTTTGAGTAATTGTTTTAGCCATGTAAGTTCACAAGCCGTTGCAGCCATAGCACGATATTCTGCTTCTGCACTCAATCTTGCGACTATGTTTTGCTTCTTGCTCCGCCACGATATCAAATTACCTCCAACAAGGACACAATACCCAGAAGTGGATCTTCTATCTGATGGTGACCCTGCCCAATCAGCATCAGA
This sequence comes from Cicer judaicum, assembly GCA_037974835.1. NCBI lineage: Eukaryota > Viridiplantae > Streptophyta > Magnoliopsida > Fabales > Fabaceae > Cicer > Cicer judaicum. The sequence goes on along the minus strand of JBBPBS010000217.1, from coordinate 111,963 downwards.
GTAGCCAACAACATCGATATTACCCTTGTCTTCATAAAGCAATCCTTTGCCTGGTGCATTCTTGATATATCTAAGAATATGAATCACAGCATTCCAATGACTATCACATGGAGCATTCAGAAATTGACTGACTACACTTACAGCAAATGTAATATCAGGCCTAGTTACTGTAAGATAATTAAGTTTGCCAACAAGTCTTCGATATCTACCAGGGTCTTGCAATGGCTCCCCCTGGCCTGGTAGGAGCTTGACATTGGGATCCATAGGAGTATCACGCGGGCGACAATCAAGCATGCCTGTTTCTTCAAGTATATCAAGTGCATATTTTCGCTGAGTAATTGCTATACCTGTCTTAGACTGAGCAACCTCAATCCCCAAAAAATATTTTAGCGGCCCCAAATCTTTAGTCTGAAAGTTGAGATAAATGTTGTTTGAGCTGATGAATGCCAACCTGGTCATTACCTGTGATGATGATGTCGTCAACATAGACAGGCAGGTAGATGCAAGTGGTCGGTGAAGAGTGCAAGAAGAAAACTGAGTAATCAGCTTCACATCTAGTCATACCATACTCCTGGAGCACGGTACTAAACCTCCCAAACCAAGCACGGGGAGATTGTTTCAAGCCATATAGAGATCGACGTAATCGACATACCAAGTTAGAGGAACTGCTAACAGTGAAGCCTGGTGGTTGTGCCATATACACCTCCTCTTGTAACTCTCCATGCAGGAAGGCATTTTTTATGTCTAATTGATGAAGTGGCCAGTGGTGAATAGCAGCTATGGCAAGAAAAAGTCGGACGGATGCGATTTTGGCAACCGGAGAAAAGGTATCCCCATAGTCAAGACCAAAGATCTGTGTGTACCCTTTTGCCACAAGACGAGCTTTTAAGCGATCAATCTTTCCATCAGGCCCAACTTTGACTGTATAGACCCAGCGACACCCCACTGTGGTTTTGCCATCAGGTAAAGGTACTAAATCCCATGTCCCATTGGAGTGCAAAGCAGCCATTTCATCTATCATTGCTTGTCGCCAGCCAGGATCAGACATAGCTTCACCTGTAGTTTTCGGAATAGACACAGTATCCAAGGAAGCCACAAAAACATAATAGGATGTAGATAATTGATTATAATTCAAATGACAAGCATATATAGGATTAGGATTTCGAGATGACCTGTTACCTTTACGCAGAGCAATGGGTAGCTTTGCTGTAGGATGCGGAGAATGAGAGTCAGGTAGAGTAGGGGATGAGTCTTGAGGAGCAAGTGGTGGACGGGGTCTCCGTTGGTAGGTGCGTAGGGTGGTGCTAGAGACAGGGGTGGGAATGGAGACAGGGGTAGGTGCAATGGGGAGATTAAGGACCTCTGGAGAGAGAGATTGTGACTGACCAGAATCATTGAACTCTTTTGCAGTAGAGAGAAAGAAGGGGCGAGTCTCAAAGAAACTGACATCGGCAGAGACAAAGTATCGTCGAAGATCTGGGGAATAGCACCGATAACCTTTCTGCAGACGAGAGTAGCCGAGAAAAAGACACTTAAGGGATTTTGCAGCCAACTTATCTTTCCCTGGAGTAAGGTCATGAACAAAACATGTGCACCCGAAAATGCGGAGTGGTAGGATATAAAGATGTTGTTGAGGAAACAAAATAGAATGTGGTACCTTGTTTTCAAGTACAGAGGAAGGCATGCGGTTGATTAAGTAGCAAGCTGTGAGAATTGCATCTCCCCAAAAACGAGGAGGTACATTATTGTGAAGGAGCATGGTACCAGCCGTTTCCACTAAGTGTCGGTTCTTTCTCTCAGCGACACCGTTTTGTTGAGGGGTATGAGCACACGAAGTTTGATGGAGGATACCCTGTGAAGTCCAAAAAGATTGAAAAGACGTAGACAAATATTCACGAGCGTTATCACTTTGCAATATTTTTATTTGAGTACCAAATTGTGTGTTTATTTATGAGCAAAAGGTTTGAAAAATTGAGAAAACATCTGAGCGATTTTTCATTAAAAATATCCAAGTCATCGAGAAAAATCATCAATAAAAGTAACAAAATATTGAAAACCCAAACACGAAACAATACGACTCGGACCCCAAATATCAGAATGAACTAAAGCAAAAGGAGACGCAGCTCTTTTATTGACTCTGTCAGGAAATAAACTCCTAGTATGTTTCCCGAACTGACATGACTCACACTCTAAGGTAGACACTTTTGACAGACTCGGAACCATAAGATGCAACTTTTGAAGGCTAGGATGGCCCAAACGTTGATGAATAATATGTGGAGACTCGACAGCGAAACATGCAATAGGCACTGTAGGTGCCGAAAGATAATATAGGCCTTGAGACTCATGCCCTACTCCAATCGTCGTCCCAGTACTCCGATCCTGCACAAGAACATAACTATTAGCAAATGTAACAGAGTAAGGTAAGGTACGAGTGAGTTTACTGATGGATATTAAGTTAAATGGACAATCAGGGACATAAAGCACAGAGTCCAACGAGAGTTTGGGTAGGGGATTTGCTCGGCCAATACCATGACATTTGGTTTGTGACCCATTAGCCAAAGTAATATTAGGTAGTGTGTCCATATAAGTCAAACATGAGAAAAGCAATTTATTACCAGACATATGATCAGAGGCGCCTGAGTCAAGTATCCAAGGTCCAAGTGAAGAAGATTGTGTAACAAAGGCAATAGGATTACCGGTCTGAGCAACAGAGGCAACTTGTGTGGTAGTTTGCATTTGCGCCTTTAGCTTGATGTACTCATTATATTCTGTGGTAGAAAGCATGACTTGATCACTTGTGTCAAGGGCCTCAATTTGAGCAACATTGGCGACTCTAGGCTGCAGTTGATTAGCTTTGGTGCGACATTGTGCTTCAGCGTGACCAAAACGGTTGCAATAGCTGCATCTAGTTCAACCACGATTATGTCCACGCCCTCCTCCTCTGCCACCTCGTTGATAAGAGTTATAGACGAGTGCAGTAGATTCAACTGGCACATTGAGAGAAGCAAGGGCTGGAGCAGGAGCTAAAGGGGCCGAAAGGCGCAGTAATTGTTCACAAACAGTTTCATATGAGGGAACAGTAGCACTAGATAGAATTTGGTTGCGAACTGAATCAAGATCTGGTGTAAGACCCGCAAGGGCCAGAACCATAAAGAACTTTCCACGTTGTTCAGCATGTGCTTCGGCACTGTCGGTATAGGGCATAAGCGCATCAAAGTCAGCAATCAAACTATCAAGCTTACCTATGTAGCTTTGCATATCCATTTCTTGTTTCTTCATTGAAATAAGATTAGAGACTACATTATATAAACGATTAACGTCATTGGAGTATGTCTTCTTCGCCTTTGCCCAAACATCATAACATGTTTTAAACGAGCGAAATTGAGATTGAAGTTTGACATCGATTGAAAACCAAAGAACGCTGCATAGAGAGGCATCAATATGTTTCCAATTGTCTTGATCTTTGGCAGCAACATCCTTGGACTGTTTGAGCAAATGGTCTTTACGACCTTGTCCTTGGAACCAAGTTCAACGGCTGCTGCCCATCCTGCATAATTGGCTGCACATACCAATTTTTCGCACGGAATCAAAGGAAGCGTAGTGAAACTGAACACGGAAGAGGAGGCAGCAGCAGATCCGGTGTTGGACATGATGATCAAGGTTAGGTGAAAGAGAAGAAAGGATGTTGATAAATCACCGAAAGTTGAAAAAGGAAAGGACCTCAGAATGTGCCGTAAGGTCCTGAGCGACGACTGGCTTTGAAAAATTGGTGGCCAGATGTGTCACGGTGTTTGCTGGAGTTTGGCAGCCCAAAAATAAAACAGAATGTCACCGTGTTCGCCGGAGGATTGCGCGGCGGTCTGTGGTGGTGGGTTGCGCTAGAATAATATACGCACAGCTGGAAAGGAAAAGCACAGCTGGAATGGAAAAGCACAGTTGGAATGGAAAAGCACAGCTGGAACACAGAATTTTGAAGAGGAAAAAAAAAATATATATATATATAAGGGTTATGGCATAGTTGGAAAAGACAGAGCAGCCCTAGGATGAATCTGCTCTGATACCATATAGAATATGTTATTTGTGTATTTGTTGTGTGTCTAACAAGATCACACATCTTCTATTTATAATGAGTTTACAATAATTACATTCAAATACAATAATTACATTCAAATACTAGGGACTTGTATTTGACTAGAAGTTCTACCATTGAACCTAGGAAATTGTGCAGTCAAAGAATAAATCATACTTTGAATTCTAACAGTGATCAACTTTTAGGGCCTTATCAGGCCCACAGGATGTGAGCCTTGATACCAACTTGCAATTGGGACAAAGAATGATTTGAATTTCTTGAGAGATTTACTCAATCAACAATCTTAAAAATTGAAGCTATGGGATGAAAACACACAATCATTTTAGATTTAACATGTCCTTGGGTTTGAAGTATGGAAAAAGCACTATCCCAATCTACCTAGAAGAATGGGGTGAAACGGATCAAACTCTACACCATGTCCCCACATGGTCATAGAGACTTAGATACTATGTCGTCATTGGGGAAAAGCACCTGAATGGTTTTGTATTTTACAAAATCAATAGTTTTTCCTCTAAAAAGTCTGCAACATTTTGATTATAAACTTTCCTAAACACAGTTCATATGAAAATGCAGAAATCTCCTATACTTAAGAAACATGATATCTCATGTATAGATATTGAGAAGTCTTGTACCATGTTATTTTCAGCAATATTCAAAATTCTTGTATAATATTTTGACTACTCTTCTCGTAAAGTCTTCTGATCTTTAATGTTCTAAACTCTAGCCTGCCAAAATTTTCACGTTACATAGATAAAGAACATTGGTTTTAAGTTTGTCACATACCTTGTATTTTTTCTTTGAGTTTCATGGATTTATTTACTATATTTAGTATTATTGGGTAAAATAATATAATTTTTTGAAAAAAATATTTGTCGCATATTTTTATAATAACCTTACCAAATATAATCTCTTCACTCAATGTCAGCAAAGTAAAATTTTAAACCCTCTATGTTTATGTTCTAATATGCCTTGTCTTTAAGTTCTTGATTGGTGAAAAAGAAAGAGGAATTTCATGGTTAAATTATTTGGTTGTTGATGCTGTTCTCTGAAAGTTGATGATGTTGATCTGGTGCAGATCAAAGACATGCATTTTTGGTAAAAGTTGCATCAGTAAGGGAGGTCGTCCTTGGTGCACCACTAAGAGTAGTTTTAAAACACCTTGCTTCAAGAACTGTTGCTCCGGATATGGATCGACTTGTTGCTCTTGTTCATCGGCCAAAGGAATCGTTTTTTCTTTTGCCTCAGGTATGGTAGTTGATGCAACTTTCTGTTATTGAAATTTTCATCGCTACTTGGGATAAATTATTCACATTTGCTTTTCGTTGTACTCAAAGCAGTAGTTCTGTAATCCATCACAATCCTAGATGCTAGATTGACTTCCTTTTAGCTGTAATATTGTTCTGTGTTTTTATACAATATAAGGGAGCTTTAATAGAATAGAGAAGATATGTATAAAGGAAGGGTACTAGATAAAGAACAAAAAATAAGAAAGGAAGAGATACTGGAGAGAGATGCTTAGAGAGAGTTAACAGAAAAACCCTCTGAACGGGTCATTTATGAACATTAACATCATAATTGAACAGGAAAAATACAGTTTTTGTCAAAGAAATTTCCAGGCCTTTTATGCAAAAACCTCAAGCTGTGGGCGAATTAGTTCCTTCACACACTACAGTATTAGAATAGGAGAGAAGGAAAATTAGCTGGGGATAGTTGGGATATTTGTTGGTAAGAGGAGATTCGTTAGAAAAATAAATAAGGGATGGAAGTATGAAGGAGATTATTGTGTACATTTGATAGTTGCATATGAAAGGAGATATCCTTTGTGAAAGGAAAACCCTTGGGGAGAATTCTATTCTTCATTTTATGTTCAATTTTCAGTATTACACTTTTATTCTTTTGATTCTTTCTTTCTTTCATTTCAATCTCATTGGGTTCTTACCAAATTGGTCCAACTCGTTGGATCTCTCATCTGAGAAAAAAATGATGAAGGGACCAGCGATAAGTCATGGAGCCTGAATACGTAGTATGACTCAAGTACAATACAACACATATATAGGGATACAAGAAATGTTTTAAATTCAAGATACAATGCGATCCGAATATGTTTACAAAAGTCTATAGAAAAACTTATTTTTATGTATGCTTGTAAAAAGAGACATTAATCGTTCTTCATTAATATATAAATATGACGATCACAATATAAAATGATACTTGTGATCATAACAAAAAATGTTGAGTTTTTGCCTTTAACATAATATATTCTAACTCCTATGTTAGGGTATCAACGAAATCATCTTTTGTAGAACTAAAAACAAGTCTCGGTTCAATACAATAGCCAACAAGGCAACATTTAAGATGGACCACTTGAAAAATAGTCCATTGGTACATTATTGTGTTGCAGCCATTGATTATTATTAAAAAATATAATTAACGGTTGAGACTAAATACTGGCTATCAATTAGAATCAAATTTACGACTCCCAACTCATTGGTTAACATTTCCTCTTCTCGTCTTTGCTCTGTTTCATTGCGCCTCACCTCAACTTCAACTCCTAACTCATCATGTAACTATTACAATTTCCAATGGGAAGAGGAAGGGAAATTGACGACATTTCCTCACGGTTAACATTTTTATTATCAAGAACTGGTAATCGATTCAAATAGATTTATGGATTAGGGTTTTGGAGTATATCATTTTCTGTTTCTATCTCTAAATATGGATGTTTTTAATGGCTCTATCATTCTAATCCCATGTTATGTGTTCAATCTTCTTAAATTTCTGGTTCTTCATTTTCTAACTTAGTAAGACAACAAGTTTTCGGTGCAGTATAGTAATAATGGTTTAGGAAAGGGCAGGAATGCCTATTGAGTTGCCATTGAAGATAACATTTTGGTATAAGAAAAAGAAATGAAGCACGTTGCAAAGGGTCAGAGGAATTGTAGAGAAACAGGAAGTAACCCGAAGTAACTTGTTATGTTACCTGTGTACCAATGCACCACTTCTAAAGTGGGGGTACGGTATTAGGCATGTAGCCAACAATTCAAACGCATCTCCACCAAATTATTGTCGATTTCTAATAGATTCTTCCTCTTGTCCCCCATTATCATCATCCAGAAAAAGCAGAGCTTCTAAGACCAATTCATCAAGAAGCAACTTTGCCAATTCAAGAAGCCCAACACCATCATCAAGTGGATCTCATTCATTTACAATTTTCATGATCTATTGATACTTTTTTCAATTGTATCTAGGCTAAATATCCCTCATCTATTGTTGCATTGTTCTTTGTTCTCCATAAAGACTTGAAATTGCATATAAGGATTACTTTAGCCACATCTCTTGATGTGGGATCTCAATACACCCACCCCATGCCCAACATTGAACATTTGAAGTGAAGCTTGTAGGATTGGACATTATGCAGGTGACCAATAATAGATTTAGGATAAACTCTTCTACTATCTAGGGTTCGGGCTAGGTCTAACTCAATTTCAAAAAAGCTAGCTTCTGGTGTTTTTTTCCCCATCTGTAAGAACCAAGTTATCACTGTAAGTATTGCTCTCGCTGTGTTTCCCAAGTCCTGGTAAGTGGCTTAGCAAATTTTTCTCAAAGTTTGCAGGACATAACCAATTTAAACTGCTTAAATATATATTAATGATACATTTCAGCTTATTACCTTAGGATAAGGAACAAAAGGTTTTGCAATGAATTTGGAGAACAAGAAATCCTCTTTATCAAAAAGGAAATTACAATCATGTCAAATTCAAATATCAAAGGAGCAAATCTGCCGAATCCTCAACTTATCACTTCGGTAGACACCCTTAAAAGAACATGTCCTTTACTGCTTCACAACAAATAGAATACAATGCCTAATCTTACCCCACATTGGTTGTTGTGTTATAGAACCCTTCTTAATAAACTTATCGTTTAGTAAAGATATTAGGAGACAGTTTGATTTGCGTGGTCTTTGAACCTGCAACAATAGGTGCTTTCAGTTTTTAGTTAGTAAACAAAAAAAGTGAAAAATAACAAAAGAAAAAATTCTTTAATTTGAATCTACTGTGTTTCAAAGTTTAATTTTTGGCACACTGCCTTTACAAGATTGATGTATGGAATTGGTCTATTTAAGTTATTTGATAGGGAAGCATCCCTTAGGGTTAGATGATGAAATAGTTTTGTTTTATTGACAGGCGGATAAGGTGACTGTGGTGTATCCTATGAGATTCAACGACTCGATAGACATTGTCCTTGCAACTTCATTCTTGCAGGTATGGTTTCTTAGGTAATTTGTTTCTTGGCAGGGTTACAGGGATGAAAAAGAGCGGGTAGAGAGTGGAACATTTTTGCTGCATCTTGCATACCATTCTTGTGTGGTGCTTTGCTCTTTGTTTGGGTGTGTTGACGGTTTCAACTTTTAAGCTTTATTATAATTTAGGAATTTGTCGAAGCCAGACGTACAGCTGGACTTAATAATACACCTCCTTGTTCGTGGTCTCATACTCCTCCAGTGGAACTGAAAGGAGTATCTTCTGATGCATTATCTGCAAATGCAGGATTTGTATCATTTGGTTAGTGGCCACATAAGTTGTCACAATGTTTTATTTGTTTTTGCTACTATCACCGCAATGTAAAATGTTCAACTTTGCAGTTATCTTCCCTCGTCATGTTGAAGGCCCGAAACTGGATCGGACAGTATGGAGTCTATCAACTTTTCATGCCTATGTTAGTTATCATGTTAAGGTTGGGAGTTTCTCTGTACTAATGTTCTTCAGTTGCATGCATTAATATGATATTACTTCACGTGTTCATTATTGAGTCACAGCAATGCTCTTAGAGAGCTTTGATTTGTTGTCATATATTACCATCTTTTAGACTTTTACATATTAGATATGATTATTTTAATTGAAGTGACAATTTAAAAAGGTTTTATACACAGAATAATATCTCACAATGACAGCACATAATGTTATTTTCTAAAATATCTTAACAATTTTTTAATAAAAGGATATGATTGGATGTCCGTATATAAATCTTTTACAATGTTACATAGTAATTAAATCCTACTTACATAAATTCATAAGTAAATCTTAAAATATACTAAAGTTTGATGAAAAGATAATTCAGTGCATCAAACTTCGTATCAATAAGCTATAAGATAATTAGTACAAGTAAAACTCTTCAAATCCATACTAGGAAATAAGAATCCGACAATTTCACAATTTTAGTCATGCTAAAACTCAAATTAATAAAATAAATTTAATCTTGCGAATTACAATCATTTACATATACTCTTAATCTAAACATTTGCTAAAATAACTGTATTCAAATATACATTTTAGAAATAAGTTAATTTATATGATAGTTTAATGAATGTAGGGAAGTTATATATATTAGGGTATGATAAATTTGGAAACCAAAAGTTTGTTATTTGAATCCACATATAATGTTTAGATATGGATTTATTCAAATCTGAAACCAAGTTTTTGTTGTTTTACAAAAAAGATCTGTAAAATATTTTACGGATGATTTAAATTATTTAAAGTATCATTTTTATGGAAAAACCAAAGAAGCACTGGCAGAATGCGGTAGAGAGAGGGTATGATAATATGTTATGGATCTTGCTGATGTATTTTTGGACACGAAAATTTGTCTATATAACAGATGGAAGAAGTAATGCTAAAGGAAGGGATTATATTGTGGAGAGGAATTGGAAGTTTCTCCTAAGACCTGTATATGTTTGGCTGTCAAATGATGCATTTATTTTTATTTTTACAATAAACCTGCGTAAGAGATGTTTGATTACACTACAATTATACATATTTGTAACAGTGCTCTGAAGGATTTATGCATACTAGGATGCGTCGTCGCGTGGAGTCCTTGATTCAGGTAATCTTGCACGTTGTTTTACTTGTTCAATTAAACTTTTGTGGTAGCTCATAGTAGCATTTTTATCAGTAACTCGCCCTAATTTGAAGTTGTTGTTACTGCATATGCTTGACTATAAAAAGTAACACAGCTCATACTTGTTATTACATTAATGGTTAGACTTGAAATCAATTAAAAATTGATTTTATTGTTATTTGACGACAGAAAACAACTATATATACAAGTTGTATTGTACATAAAAAGGCATCCCTGGAAACTTATGGTTGAAAGAGATCAGAACTGTGAATCTACTAAGGAAGCTAAATAACAACATTGAGGAATAATTGGAAATAATGAAAGAAAAGAAAAAACATAGATAATAAAAGATAATCAACACTCCCTCTCTAGCTAGTTGAAGCATATATATATCATATGCAGCCAACCCGGCCAGGTCATGAGCACCCCAATAGGTGAAGTACATATGTCATCAGCATCCAACCTGTTACCTTCAAAGAACATGATCTTCACAGACATGTAAAAATGATGTGTAGAAGGGGAATAACAAAGGTACCCTTTATGAACTCTGGAATAGCCTACGAGGAGAACACATTCAATAGTGTGAGCAAACAACTTATCACAATCAAGAGCAGGATCATGAACAAAGCAAGAACCAGAAACACGTCAAGGAGGGGTTCCTTTTGATGCAAAGTGAGTGACGAGTCTCGTTGTCTAGAACCAAAGATAACATCCAGTTTATTAAGTATCTAGCTAGCATTTAGAACAACATCTACCAAATTTTTAAGGTGCAATAAGTAGGGAAAATTCCCTTACTTTTTTTTTTTATATATATTGTCCTACTATTGGCTTGTTGTTATTGCAAAGGAATGCACCTAATTTGATTTAACTGCCAACCAAGAGCCCAACTACAATGCCACAAATTATATTTCATCCATTGAAGAATTGGTATGATAGAAGTGAATTATACTGTTGCATTGGCCAATGACAATCTCCGTGTTTCTAATCAATTGCTTTTTGTCAGACATAAGTGCATTGGTGATCATTTTTCCTTAAACAATTTGTTGGTTTACATAGTATAATTTGTAATAAGACCTATGCTTATTTTGTAGGCTTTGGGTCGTGCTAAACCAGATCCTGAGAATTCAAAGAAAACTTCACACAACAGATCCTTCCAACGGCTGGTTCGTTATGTGAATGCTTAATAAGTTGTGATGTTTTTATTTATAAATTTTTTTTATTTCTGTTTTATGATAATACTCAAATCTGCAAAAATTTACACTGGATTATAGAGCCTCAAGGATTCAAGAACCAACTCCTTTTCATAAAGGTGAAGCTTGATGAGAAAGTAAAGATGTTCGGCTTCTTTGGACTACAAATCGCCAACCAAGGAATTGCTGGTGCATGTTTGCAGAACGTTCCATGTGCTTGTAACTTGAAGATGCAATTCTTCTTTTTGACCTCTACAAGCTCAGTATCTAATGAATTGCTGGCTTATTCTTGCAGACTGCCCTAGGTGCCTGTAATTTATTCGTAGGAAAAAGGATACTAATACAAGATAAACGTCCAACCAAATTAGTTATTAAAAAAATGTAAAATTGTTTATCATCTGAGGCATTCATCTTTTTTCCATTTTATTGTAAATTTGTTGATGCAAGTTTGAACTTGCAAATGAGGTGGTACGAATAGGCTGCTTTAGCATTTTAAGGGATTTTAAGTTTAAACAGATGCAAGACCATGTAGTTGCAGTTCAAATTCGTTGTGTTTACTAGTAAAGTTATTCATGGTTCTTTCAATCTCTCTCCATGTGCATCCTTTCTTATCAGAACTACAACATTGTAGTTCATTAGACCTGAAAAAGATATGCCATAGGTGCATGGTATTGGTAGAACAGGCAACATGCTCGGAAGCTTGTAATTACAAGAAACAAGCAGTTGAAGCTTTTGGGCCGTATTTCACGTGAGAGCTATCTTGCAACCACATTACTTCTTAGACTTGTTGATAATGTTACTTTGCAGTTGTATTTTGTTAGTTTTTAATAGAGTAAACCCTAAAATTTAGTCCGTAAAGTATATTTTCTCTCCTACTTAGTTTTCAAAGTGTATGAAAATAATAAAGTGTTTAAAGTATGTATAAATTTGTTCGGTTAGTTATTGAAGCATATGAAGGCTGTCAATTTTAATCTCTTTAACATCTTCATAGTAGGTCTAACAAGACATAATTTTATATAATTTAGTATTCAGTTACAATTTTTATAGACAAATGCTAACAAGTACCTCAATGGTAAATATAAGAAAAAAAGGGATGCATTGTTTAAATTTAGACAAATATATCTATTTTATTTATTTATATTGAAATTTTATATTAAAACTGCATTGGAAGTTGTATGTTTTAATTTTTAAAAAGTTATAAATTAATACTTCTCAATGTAAAATTTATAATTTTAAATTTCTTTAACAGAATATAATTTGAGATGCTAAAGTTAGTTTTTATTTTATTTTAATATACGTCATAGAACATAATATATGGTCTTAACCTAAACAATTTCATAGATTCTCCATAAATACAACTAGCATAAATACTACACCAAGTCATCTGCATTGACTAGAGATTTATTTCATTTCTCAAAAGTCCAACCAACTTTATCAAGTTTGGTTGGCATTAACATCATTTTCCCCCTTAGTTAGCTAGAATTTTAAACAAAAGGTAACTCTGTTAGTTTGAGCATTTTAAAACCAAGTCACCAATGGCAATAAGTAATAAACACTTTTGGTGGAACCATGTGTTAAATTATATATTCGAGTTTGGTTTTAGGTAGGGGCACAGAGTAGTGTATTGGACACCTTTCATATTTGTTCCACTCTGTGAGCTGTAAATTTCTTACCTGCATTCATTCAGCTGTATTTTATCATAACATAATATATAATATTATCTTTAAAATATCTAAAATCAATATTTTCATTGACAAACTAACTATTGATTTTGTTATCGTAAGTGTAATCATAAAATAATTACATAATCAATAATTTGTATATTCTGTCGATTTATAGTCATTAATTCCATTCTTTAATATATTAGTTTTTGCATCAAACATAAACAATTATTTCGATTAAAAAGTATTTGATTCTTATAAAATTAATTTTAATCTTTAGAAAAAATTTGTTATTTTTCTCCTTAAATTAAATTTAAGACTAAACGAACAATTTTTGCATTTAATTCTGTGGACTAAAATGAATAAAAATTGTGACACTAAAATCAAATTTAAAGGACTAAAATATATTTAATCCAAATTATTTTATTTTTATGTTCTCAATTAATTAAGAGAGATTGAAAACTCCATGAGATTAATAACAAATGAAGCAACAAAAAATGACAATTTTATTTTTGCAAGTGAGCTTCAAATACAATAAATGAAACAAGTAGCAACCCGTGATAGAATGCAAGTTCAAATTAAAGCAATTTATCTATCAATCTTCAAATATGAGAACCAAATTAAATTACCCTTCCTATGTACTTTTTAGATATTCTCAAACAAAATGGTCCCACATATAATGAATGTTCCTACACTCCCTCATATTAAAATTCCAAAGATAATCAAAATAATATAATAATCCCTATACAATACAATGCCAATTGAAATGAATGGAGGGGACCCAATTAAAACTACTATTAACTTTTTAAGTAATGTCATAACAACGGTTCTAAATAAGACTTAAAAAAAAAGCTAATTTTTCTTTCATGAATTTTCACTTCTCACCAACCTAGTTTTGAGTGAAAAATTGAAGTTATGTGCTTGCTACTCTGAATCACTTTCCAAGCTTTCCATTCCTTTTAAGCCTCTACTACGTTTTTGCTGCATATTCAAGACAACCCCAAAAACATTATTTCACTCTTCCATAATTCATATAACATCATAACAAATCATACATATATAATTTCACTATGTAGATAAAAAAATTAATCAAATGTTGTATAATATTAGTATTCTTCATAATATTAACAAAAATAAACAATATAAAGGGATGAATATGCTTTTAATCACTAAAATAAACCAAAATGTCTCTTTAGCCCACAGTATAAATTCTTTATGTTTCAGACTTTAAAAAATGTATTAAAAATTCTGTTATAGAGATTAAAAACATATTTAACTAGATGAATAAAGTGGAATGAAGGAAAGAGGTAATGTTACCTTCTTGACAGATTTCTTCTCCCTAACCTCATATCTGCTCTTTGTTAGATCTGATAGCCACATCCCAGGAAAACAATACTGTAAACCAATAATAATGATATTAACTATCATAAGGACCAATTTGTATCTTTGTTCTAGTTATAAATTATTAACTATGAAACACAGATACTGACACAGACACTAGATACAACACTGATACTAGATACAACACTGACACGTTGACATCAGTAATAATTTGAGAAAATGAATGCAATCAATGTATCAGTATTCCTAGATGCGTTGGTCATCAAGACAGACATTTGATCAGAACTCTCGGTACTACAGAGGTTATTAAACAAGCATAGAATAGAAGTTTGAGAGAAAAGAAGCCATATATAGTTGTATATCTCTTTTACTTAGCTTTGTTTTTTCTATCTAGTAATAATACCTGAAGAGTTCTGTCAACGTTCTTAGCTCTCTTCTTAGGTCTTTGAGGGATTTTTGTCCCTTTCATTGCAAGAAAGTCATCTTCTTTTTCCTTTCTTGAAAGAGCAATGTATATCTTTGGCCACTCAATTACCTCTACACTGACTTTTTCTTCATTAGTAGCAGCAGTAGCATTCGGAACTCGACCTTCGTGCTTCGATTTAATTGAAGATGAATCAACATGATGACCATTCATGAATCTCTCAGTGGCTTTTGTTATTGATGAGGGCTTCTTACACTTTGCTGATCCAGAAGAAGGCTGCACCCTTAGTTTTTGTGCTGCAGATCTAGAAACAATTTGGTTTATTCTTGAAGGCGATTCGCTTGCTGTTCCAGCAGCTGTTGAAGGATCTTCCAAATTCCTGACCATGTTTCAAAATAACGATGTTTAAATTACTACTCGTGTCTACGTGTGAGTGTCATGCTAAGTACCAGTGGTCAGTGTCGTGTTAAATGTCAGTGTCATATGAAGAGCCAGTGTTTGTGTTTTCATTGCATCAAGTTCTAGTAAACTTTTACAAGTCCAAAGATAAGATAAGTGAAAGGACACAGCTTAATTCCATAAAACCTTGTTATCAAGTTTAAGTTAAGTCAATCAAATTGAATAGAAGAAAAGATACATCAAGCAGAAAATGAAAAGCATAAAGAATAGAAGGAATTTGCCTTAAGTATGACTGCAATATCTATGACAGGATAAAGGGCAAAATCATAACAAGGAGATCTAGAGAAAATTGGAAAGAATTTTGGAATGACAAAAATGGGTCACTCAAATATTTCAAATGTGATATACCAAAATGTTTTTCATTGACAACAAAACCATATATGAATATTGAAACTAAAATAAGCACAAGCAAATCTATGTTTTTGCAAATTATAATTAAGAAAGTAAGATAGAAATGAAAATGTTGATTAATACCTAGGGCTATTATGTTTTCTACCTCTGCCATTGGAGGCAGTAAGTGGAGGTGGAGGTGGCATAGATGCAGAAGAAAATTTGGCTGGAAGAAGTTTCCTTTGAACAGAAGATGATGAATCTTCAATGGAAGTTCTAGAGACTCTTGATCTCTTTCTATGACCCCATTTCAACAACACATCACCACCACCACTTGGACTAGTGCTGTTGTTGCTTGTGCTATGACTTGTCTCAGTTGTTTTTTGAGGAGAAGAATCAAAAGGGGACATGTTCTTGTTATGCTTTTCCAAAGAAAGGACCATATATGATATTATATCAACCAATCTCAAAACTTTGCTTTCAAATGCTACTCAACTTTGTAGCATTTGTACTCTTACTAAGGTTGTTATTATTATTATTTTTTTATTACGATGTCATGGCTGCAAAATATTCATTTTCGTTTAACGGTGACTAATCTTTCTCACATAATCTATTATCTCAATCTAACCATTAAACTCCGACTAATCATTTCCGTAAAATTAGTTAGACACATAAGTTAAATTCTTTTCTTTCAACTGAATTTTCGTCGTACACAAAAGTCAGATATCAAATCCCTAATCACTTACTTAAAGTGTCTGAATCCCTAATTGCTTTGACCAACCACGTATTAGAACTAATGTTATTATTATTAATTATTGGGTTTATATACGTTTTTATTCCACAATCCCACTATGCATCCATGTGCTACCCCCATGATGTTCCCTTTTATTCCAATTTTTTTTTTGTTCCTTAAACTCATAATCAAAAAGTAAAATAAAAAATTAAATATGTATAATCAACAGCCATATCACCACTAAGAAGTCAATTTCATTCCAGATAATGATTACATTGATAGATGTATACAGAGTAACATAAACATTATATTTGTTTTTCTTCCATATAATTGATTTAAACAAAAAAGAAAAAGTGCAGCAACAAATGTACAACAAAGGCATGAAGCAAAGATGAAAAGGAATAAGAATAACCTCATGATTATGTTGGTTGCAGCACACAAAGCAATTGTTGTTATGATTGAAAAATCTAATTGTTGTTATAACCCAGAAAATTGGCCTAACACGCTGTTTAATTTTACAAAAGGGGTACAGTCACATTGTGTAGTAGTTATTGTGAGAATCGTTGAGTTATTTTATTTTTAATGTAAACACATATAGCCTTAAATAATTATCTTCACCATTAATTCTTTATATGTCTAATTTACTTTTTACTTTAAATAATATTTTTCTTTTATATTTATAAAAATCTGAACATATGTATTAAAAGAATTTTTTTACTTAATAAATAAAAAAATTAAAACTAAATCAATCTAAATTTATTTTTTTTAACATATGTATCCAAGTCTCTAAAATTTAAGTACATAATGAGTATGGATGTGCTTGTTTTAGACTTTTTCATGAAAAATCTATTTTTTTAAATTAAAAGTTATTGTAGGGTTTGAAATGCAATTATTGTTATGAAAAATTTAAATTGTCCTCTGTTTAATTTTTAATAAATTTTTATATATTAGTTTAAATCAATTCATTAGTTGTATTTTCTACTTCACGGAGTGACTATTTTTTTTTTATCTTACATTGTTATTTTTTCTCTCACAACTTAACATAAGTTTTCATAAATTTTGTTCTATTTTTGGATTTCTCTATATCATTATTTTTTTGGTTGTGTGTTTATTTATTGATTTTTAATAAATACTCAATTACATTGATCAGTTTTAAAATGTATATTCAAAATGGATTAAACTAATAAAATTTACCAGTTTAAACTATTTTTAAAAATTTGCATGAAAAAAATTTAAATCTAATATATATATATATATATATATATATATATATATATATATATATATAT
>JBBPBS010000217.1:29000-94369 GCA_037974835.1 Cicer judaicum | reverse complement strand
ATATATATACGTCAATGTATATACATTGGTATGTACAGAACATTATGTAAGTTGGTATGAGTAAACATTATGTAAGTTGGTATGAGTAAAACATCATATAATTTCATATGTGTATAGTGACTAAAATTTATTTTTCTAATTTTTTTAATAAAAGGTTCAATATTTAAGATTAGAACAACACATCTAAAATATATTACTTTTAGTGATGATTTATTTATATGTTTATTTTTCAAGAGGATTTGAAAATTATGAAATAGACAACCTAAATTCATTGATTTATTTAGAATAAAAATGAGAGGTAGAGATACACAGTAGAGAGTGAGAGAGATACTAGATAGAAATTGGAGATGAGACATAAATATGTATAATAGATTACAAAAATATATGTATATTTAAAAAATATTTTTTTTAAACAAATATGTTTTCTTAAAAATTATTTTTCTGTCATTTATGGTCATTTCGTAGTTAAAAAAAATTATTTTTACAAAATTATATACAAACAGATTAAAAATTATTTTTACAAAAAATCATTTTAACAAATGGGAGTTAAAAAATTATTTTTTAAAATATCTCTAAAAAATAATTTCTAAATATATTAAATAATTGTGATAAAATTATGATATATTACAATATACATAATTTAAAAGTAATTATGATAAAATTTAAAATATATTTAATAATTTAATAATTGTAATTCAATGATAATTTTATTTTTTACTTGTCTGTGATTGAACATGTAATTCTTTTTATAACAACCTTATATATGAATTATATTTATTTTTAACCTATAATTTTATCAGAAAAAAGAACACGCACAATCGTGTAAATTACTTTTAATCGATGTCCAATTAAAATTCAGTTTTCTTCTTCTTTTTTTGTTTGTTAGTTAAATCTTATTGGGTTTGTTAGTTCCCTCCCATATTCTCTGTCCCTCAACTCGCACATTAAGCTACTTGATAAAAGCCCACGTGTATCCTCAATGTTTTTCGAGTAAGACATTCAGAAATGTTTTTTGTACACGATATCAAGATTCAGTCTTTTTTCTATGTATTCTCCCACGAAACTATTGTCATTGGATTTTAAGTAACTTACTAAATTTTGATAAAAAAGAAAGTAACTTATTAATAAACTTAGTATATAAAAAAGAAAGTTTATCAACAAACTTGACATGGTATAATTCTTGAAAAAGATTATTTAATTGATATGCAATGATGTGATACAAATATTTACAATGTTAACAAATTATAAATCTTATATATTACTTTTAAGTTGTTTTAATTAAAATTAATTTTTTATTATGTATCAATTTATGGTTGGTTGACTGTGTAATTTTTTTTTTTCATTTATAGTGTATGAAAATAAACCTAAAAAATGATGTAATATAAGTAAAACTTTTTGTAAAAATGCAGTGATATGAAAAAGGGACGGAGCTAGAAGGAGGGACTATGGACCTCTAAACTTTTATAAATTTTTCTAATATTAGTATGTATATTATATTTTGTTAATTTTATATGATTTTTTATAATGAACCTTTTTTTATTCAATATATTCAACCTTAAACCTGTAGCAAATAAAATATAAAACAAACTTTTAATAAAAAAATTCATTTGTGTATCTTTTTTGAAGCAACTAAATTATATCTTATAATTTTAAAAAAAAAATTGTATATGTTGTGCATTTGATTTTTTTTTTCTTTCTAAATTATAGTTTTAAATTTGATTCTTCTACAGTTAATTCTTCTTGGCTCCATCCCTGATTATGAAAACGAGATATAATCTAGTATTTGTGTAAGTAAACCTTACTTTTTACTAGAGGGGCGATAATAGTTGAACTAGAGATGTTGTATTTTGGTAGTGTTGTGATCCAAGTAGAAGAAAAACAATATTGAGATTTTTGATTAAAATAGTTTTTGAAAACTTTTAATTCATCCATACTATGATTGTTAATATGCTAAATTACCACAATAGCAATCCTTAAATGGCACATATTAAAAAGGAGAATTGCCACAATACGTTCATATAATCAACAGTCACATATACAAGACATGTTTATATTCCATTTCATTTCTTATAAATATGTACCCAAAAGTATATAAATTAAAATGATATAAATTCCCTTTCACTTGGTGCTGTGTGCACCTCCACTGGGTTACTTCTGTAAGCTTCTATGCTTCTGCAAATTTAAGTGATTGGCTTCATAAACATAGCTGCAAATATTTTACTATAGAAGAAGATACACAGTGGCCCTACTGCATCATCCAACTCTGAAAGTTTTCATGACTGCACCAACGAATCATAAAGTCGACAGTTTCCGAGTCTTTTTTAGGTTTTTGGCAAGAGAATCACAAAATTCTCGCCTCCTTTTATTGTTTTTTTTATCATCGGTAGTATCATTAACAGGTATGCCCCCCGAAGTCTTTTCTTGAATTTCAAGAGCATCTCTCACATAAAGCTTTAACCTCCACAGTGTGTAGTCGTTCTGTTTACAGTGATAAAAACATGACCACCTAGAAACATGCTAAACACAAAACTACTTGAACGGGAAATAGGATAGGATACACAATTTGATAACGGATGACACTGACAGTAAACATTATCAACATTACAGACCTGAGCATCAATGTCAAGATCCACTTCATCACCAGTAGGATGGAAGCTTGAGTTGTTCTCAGCAACTATCTCCAACGCCCTGTTGAGGTTTTCAGGAGACAATTTGGTGAGAGCTGTCCCAAGTATTCTCTTCTCTCCAGTAGATAGTTTCCTATAGTATCATTAGCAACAGTGAGCAGCATAAAATATGCATCATCGAAACAATAGCATAGTCATGTCCCCAAAAATAAAAGAATACCATCACAAAACAAGGCTTGCATTTATAACACCAAAGTGTGAGTGTAAAGCATTTCTAGACCAAATATTCCCAGTTGCATATTTCCTTGCGACTTTAGTTTTAAGCAGTACAATACTAACACTTCCAAATTCCCCCTCCTATCAAAGAGACCCGCGGATATAACAAACTGATACATAGAACAAGGTCAATTACAATTTAAACATTAGATCGCTATTTGAGCAACTATACACAGTATAGTAATCACTGTTGACATAACTATAGCTGTTTAATGCAGCAACGTTTCTGCTGGCTTACATTTTCTTTTAGTTCCTATAACAGCAAAGTAATTACTGTTCACATGACAGCAGATGGCACAAAAACAAGAATGATTGGTAAAGGCTCACTTATCATCTCCAAGGACATTACTCTTAACTCAGTTCTTTATGTTCCAAAGTTGAATTGCAACCGTTTGTTCATAAGTAAATTGAATCAAGATCTAAATTGTTTCAGGATCTGGATTCGGGGAGGAAGATTGACAATGTTGAGGAATGTGCAGGTCTCTACTTCCTTCAAGTTAGTGAGTTCAAGAAGAGAAGAAATAATTCAGTTTATGTTGCCGCATCAAGTGGTGAAAATCTAGAGAAAGATGTCATGCAATGGCACTATCGTTTATGATATCCAAAATTAATGTACCTTGAAAAAATGTTTCTTTCTCTATTCAATAAAAGTAAAGATAGATGGTGGAATTATCAAGCTGGAAAACACCCCTTCCCGGAACCAAATTGCAGACATCATGACCAAGGCCCTTCACAAGTCTAATTTGTGAACTTAAGGCCCAAGCTAGGCATGATTGACATCTACTGCCCAGATTGAAGGGAAGTGTTGGATTCAAAATTATGGCTGATAATCAGTCATTTATTGGCCGGTTATTCGGTAATTAATTTATTATTGTTAAATAAGCTAGGGTTTATTTTTGTTGAAGTTTGATGTAGATCACCTATCAATGGGTGAGCTTGCCCAATAGACATCTAAATAACCAACTATCTGAGTATGTCCTCTGTTTTCATAAATTAGACCTTTTCTTGAATCACCTTTAATGTATTTTAAGATTCGTATCACATCATCCTAATGTTCTTGGCAAGGAGAGTTTAAGAATTGGCTTACCACACTAACTGCAAAAGAAATGTATGGACGGGTAACTATGAGGTATATTAATTTATCAACCAATCTTTTGTATCTTCCTGAATCTGAAAATGGCTCCCCATGATTAGGTAGAAGTTTGACATTTGGATCCATATAAGTGTCAATCGGCTTGGCATTCAATAAACCTGTCTCTTCAAGAATATCAATGGCATATTTCCTTTGTAAAATTACTAAGCCGTCCTTAGATTGGGCTACCTCAATACTCAAGAAGTAGCGGAGCTTGCCAAGACCTTTAGTTTGACATTGATGAGATAAATGTTGTTTCAATTGAAATATGCCTTGTTGATCACTACCAGTTATGACAATATCATCTACATAGACAATGAAATAAATGCATCCTTGGGTTAAGTGGCGATAAAAAAGAGAATGATTAACTTCACTTTGTATCATACCAAATTGTTGCACTATTGTGCTAAATCAGTCAAACCAAGCTCGAGGAGATTGTTTAAGACTATAGAGAGACCTGTGAAGTCGACAAACCATGGTAGAGGACTCCTCTTGAGCAACAAACCCAGGTGGTTTGCTCCATATATACTTCTTCAGGTCATCATGCAAAAAAGTATTTTTAATGTCAAGTTGGTGCAAAGACCAATGTCTGATGGCTGCAATAGAGAGGAGTAGTCTAACAAAGATCATCTTAGCCACAAGTGAGAAAGTATCGCTATAATCGAGGATAAAAATTTGAGTATATCCTTTTGCCACCAAATGAACTTTAAAACGATCAATCTTTTACCATTAGAACCAACTTTCACCCTATAAAGCCAACAACATCCTACTAAAGACTTTCCATATGGTAAAGGAACCAATTCCCAGGTATCACTACTCTAAAGTGCACACATCTCGTCAATCATCTAGGTGGGATAAAGCTTCACTTGATGATTTAGGAATAGAAACAGAAGACAAGGAAGACAAACAAGTATAATCCAAAGGAGAAAGACGATGGTAACTTAAACCAATGTAATGAGGGGATGGGTTACGAGTAGGACATATACCTTTACGAACAGAAATAAGAATATCAAGGGTCAGATATGATAAAGGAGGAGGTGGCGGCGAAGGAGCATCTAAAATGACCTCGATATCAACCAATGGTGGTTGACGATGGCGGTATGTCTGAAGAGGTTGTACATTTGGAGGATCCACAAAGGAGTCTCGAGTGGGACAACGGGAGGGGCCATCGGAGGAGTCTCAGGTGGTACATACATAATAGACTCAATTGGTAAAAGAGAGGGTGAAACAGACTCTAGTAGGTTCACAGGAATAGTTGCAGACAAAGGGTCAGGAAGTGACTCATAGTATGTAACAAACTCAAAAATGTGACATCAGCCGATATGAGATATCGCGAAGAGTATGAGAATAACAACGATAACCTTTTTGGGACTGATGATAATCAAGAACGACACATTTTAGGTTGTCAAGACCAAGAATGAGATTATGGACAAAACATGTAGACCCAGAGACACGAGGAGGAAGTGAGTGAAGAGGGGTACGAGGGAAGATGGTCGAGTGAGGGACTTTGTTATCAAGAACAGACGAATGCATGCAATTTATAAGATAGCACACCGTTAGAACAACATCGCCCCAAAAGCGAGATGATACATTACCATGAAGAAGGAGAGTACGAGTGGTTTCAATAAGATGTCGATTTTTGTGTTCGACTACCTTATTTTGTTGAGGTGTATAAGCACAAGATGTTTGATGAAGAATGCCGTTAAAAGTCATAAAATTTTGAAATTGATGGAACAAATATTCACGGGCATTATCACTCCACAAAGTGCGAATGGATACACCACATTGAGTTTTAATTTCCTTATATGAAACAACCAAACAATAATCTAATGAGCAAATATGCGACCGACTTTTCCATTATACATATATCTTTCATTTTTCATTGTTGAATAAACACAGCATCTTCAGCCATTATTTTGCATTTGGATTTAGCTTATTTTGTGTGATTTCCATGGAACTCAAGGCAAAGAAAATGGTTTTTTTGTTTGCAGGTTGGTTTTGGAGAGATTCAAATGGTGGTTTAGCAACGAAGTTGTATTATTTTAGTCTTATAAGTGGAATTTGGGAGGTAAATTAAGGAGTTCATGCATGGGCAGCCTTTGGAGCGGGAGGGTTAGTTTGCAGGTTGGTTGCGAGAGGGGAGGTGGAGCAAGAGAAAAGATGGAAGAAGAGGAATAGAGGATGTTGGGTGGACAATATTTAATACAATGTGTAACTTATAATGCATTTAGCAGTGGTGATGAGACATTCTGTTTACCACATCATGCCTAAAAAGAGATCATTTAATGACGGATTAAGAGTGTCCACTTTTGAATAATAACAGTGTGTTTGGTTAAGGTGAAGTATCAAAGAGAGAGATGGCTGCGAGAGAAGTTGCGAAGAGACATAACATTTCGCTTGTTTGTTGCAGCGATAAAGTACCAAACGAGAAAGAATAATGATGGACCCCACCCCCTTTCACTTTCTTCGCAATTGAGCGAAGATTTTGAAGAGAAAGACAAAAGTGTTACTATGTTGCATTTCTACCCATGCTCTAGTAATATGAATATGCACTGAACCATGCCTATTTCATATGTTTTTGCTTTTGATAACTTAAACCATTGTGGTTGCTTTTTTCCAGGTACCACGTTGTGTGTTGTTCTAATAATTAAATTAAACTAATTTTGATGGAAATGTTATTTGACAAGAGGCATTATTGTACTTCTATAAACAAGCAACATTTCTCTCTCCTCTATTTCTCTTCTCTTTCTCTTATAGCAATCAATACATCAAATCTATTATATTTCTCATCTATTTCTCTCTTCTTACACTCTCTCTTACCTATTTCTCTCTTCACGACTTCTATTCTAAACCAAACACACCCTAAGAGACCATAAATAAAGAAAACAGTAAATAACTAAAACCAAAAGTAAGTATAATTTTTTAGGAACAAAAAACATACTTGAGCCAATTATATAGAAAGGCAATGGAATGTCAAGTCAAACTGTGATTGCAATTTGAAATATGATGGATGTTTTAATTTTCCATTTCTAGGAACCATCTTTCAAATAGAAAAAAAAAATATGCATTAAATTTCACCAAAACACCAAAGAGCCCCCTTTTAATAAACTTAAGCGACTTTTGATGTTAATATCGATCTTATTGTCACGAGTCGAGACTTCAATAAAAATTTAATCTCAATAACAGTGACATTAGAGGTGCAAAATATTAGATGGAATAAAAAGTTTCTACTACAATTTAACTACAGTAAAAAGGAAAAATGATGAATTGTTTTTTGACAAACCTGCAATTCTGAATGACCATTTCTTTGAGTTTCTTCAAATGTATATCAACCTCGTTAAGCTGAAAAAACAAGGTAATTGACAGCATAAATCATATAATATGCTCCTAAAGATCATCAAAGCTCAAACAAATGATTTGCACTGAAAAGCACAATGCTAGTAAACAATAAACAACCTCATTGCCTAAATCCTTAGCCATATTGGCATAAGTCATCTCCTGAGCAAGTTGAATGTCTAGTTGTGCTTGTGCTTCTTCCTCTATTTGTCTCTTTTCCTACCATAACATAGAAAGGTAATGATATATTGGAAGACAAAATCACAGCTGTCATTACAAGTGCAACCACCAAAATTGTATAGATTTTTTGGGGTATAAAAGAATAGCTTCATTTAGATAAATAGAAGATGAAAATAAAGAGATATAAAACAACAACTCCCATTAAGTGAGATCGGTTACATGGATCAAACAATGTATAGTGTTCCATTCTGAGGAAAAAATATGAGGGTTGTGTTAGACAGTTAACAATTGGTGGTCTGTTATCTACTATGTCAAAAATGGATCAAATGGTGGTCCATTGTCTACTAAGTCAAAAATTGTAGTAAGTGGGGGTTTCTATCAAGCCGCATCTTTCCTGTGCCCACATCAATGGATCCACGAGTAGCACTGCAGCAAAGAAACTAGGGCATTGCGGCAGTTACAACAAGATCAGGCATCATCTCACATGTGACCAACCCACAACCAGATACAGCAATGTCAGATTTTGATAGCAAATTTCAGTTATAGAAAGGTCACTGCAGCGATTGGGAATATGTTTGGTTTGGGATAAATTCCAGTTGGTATCTTCTGTTTTTGGGATGGGTAATATCTGAAATATAGCCATCAAAGAGCATTTTGAGGCTATGGTGGATTTGGCTGGATCCTACGATCTTTATGATCCTATAAGCCAGTGTGATCCAAGCAGGAATAAGTTTTCCCTGGGATTGGGATAGCTCCAACCCTCCAAACTCATACATACAATCACAATCTTGACAGCCATGTTTATACGGGAAATCCCTCCAAATTGACAACAATTAGCTTTACTCTACTCCTTAACATACATGTAACAAAACTTACCTCTTCAGCGACTTTAGGTAATAGTTGCAGCCATTTATCCTCAAACTTTTCAAGCAAGGTCTTAGCCATAACATGGACATCATGTTTTTCATTGTTGTATTTCATTGCATTCTTAAATATCAACCTTACATCTGCGTATATCTCCCGGACATTCTTATATCCGGTGCCATCTTTGGCTTCCATTTTATTTTTTATAGTGCTGAAATCCATGGGCTTCTCAATTATCTAAAGGCAGAAAAACAAACAGATTACTTTAGAGATAGAATCAAAGACAAACAGTATAATAACTCTGCAATAAAAGATAGATAGTAGAGCAGTGAAACTAGTGCTAACATTCATAGAAACATAGACCAAACCAACATTTAAACATTTTTTTCAAACTAGTGTGTGTGAGCATATTTGGTTACAGGTAGAAAAAAAGATTTAAAATTTAAATTATGCATAAATGGCAACTATAGCCTACGCCAAGAGAAAAGTTTAAAAATGAAGAAAAGGCATTACCTCATTATAATCATGAAGCCCAAGACCTTTTACATCTACAGGTTCCTGAAAGGGCCAAGCCCATTTGTGCTGAGTGATCTGAAAAGCTTCAAATATATTACTATTGATTTTTCACAGGATACTTGATAGGGTCAATATATTCAACAGAAGAGGGGACAAGACTGCTTATTTTAACAATGAGAAAAAATCGATCTTAAGAATTAAGGATGACTACTGAGGAAAATAAAACCTCACTAGGTAGAGTCTGCTAAATGGATCATGACATAAAATAGACACGCTTGATGACTACAAAAATTAACTTGTATTAAAAGAAAAGTATTACACATCTACAAAAAAAAGTAAGTAAAAGTTAAAGCTAAATGATTAAATATTGATAACCATTGAAAGTGCTAGCCTCCACTCTTCTCAGAGAGAAATAATTCATGACTAAATTAAAACAAACCAAGGCCTCTATTAATATCCTTACAATTCAAAATTGAGTATATTGTATTCACATTTATGTAGTCAATGGCAGAGGACAGCTGACAAGAAAAAAGCAATACCAGTACAACGGATAGAGGTATGGCAGCTATGTCGAAGTTTATGGAGGAAGGACATGAGGGTTGAAGTGACTAGGAGCAAATATGATATGATTGAGCTGCAAATAGTTGTGATTATATTTCCATTTTAAGTCTTGTTACAATGACTATATATGGCTGTATGCTATCATTCTGAAATACAAGAATTATTCCAGCAATTACTCCTAAAACCCTAGCCTCCCTTTTTCTGCCACAAGTACATTCATATAGATCATTAAGTAAAAGAAATGTTGCAAAGTATCCACACTTGCCTGACGTAATATTGTGGAAAACTGACGCATTAGCTCCTGCATCCTCTTTGCAGCAGCGGTTTCTGTACGCAATGCATCTTGGAACGGCTTTTTAGTACCAACAAGATTTTTCTCCCGGCTCTTCTCTTTTACAACTGAACCCCCTTTAGAACTATTTCCTTGAGCATTACCAGTGGATTCGTAGTACTGTTCAACCTCGACCACCTGCTTCTCAAGCTGTAAAAGATTTCACGGTTCAAAACTTATTATTATACAAGCTTATGTCACATGTTGCCATGTTGTTCCTGCATCCTAATTGGGTGTATTGACACAATTATAGTAACCTAACATTTTAACATTTGAAAATGAATCTAGACCACCACTCTAACAAGAATAATTATGAGCCCCTAAAAATCTCCACACAAAAAAACATTAAGAAGCTTAAGACATGATTTATTTTCCATTAAAAACTTGTTATTGCCACAAACCAACCAATAATAATAGTAGTAGTAAACTAGTAATAGATGATGATCCCAAACACGAATCCAGATTATTTAAAAATAAATAAAAAATAAAAAAATAAAAAATTTAAAAAAGCAATACAGCTACTATAGCAAGTAAATAAAAATGAGACTATTCACACTTCAAGTTCATGCCCTAGTTCCAAATTCTTCAAAAAGTAGAATATTATATACTTAATACGCAATCCATTAACAAAAATTTCCTAACTATAGTTATTGAAAAAAAATTACGCAAGCATAGATTCATTTAAATTTTCGGTTAAATGGCTTAATTGATAAAACAGCTAAATGCAGAAAATCAATTAATAATAATAACAACTGAAATTTAGTTAATAGATTTGATTTGGAGTTAAACTTGTAAGACGAAATGATCATCAATCAAAGATAGTCCTAATTAAATCTAACAAATGAAACAAAAGAAAAACACGTAAATATAAATGCAGAAAATAAAAGAATGTAGCTAGTAAAAAAGGAATTGATAAAAATTAGAAAGACAAAGACCTTTTCAACTTTAGTGAGAATTTCGTCAACCGAATTTCTAAAACCCTCGAAACGATCTTCAACAACGTATGGCTGTGGCTGTGAGTTTGACTCCATCTTCACCAAAACCCCTTTCTCTACGCTTCCCTTGCAGTGT
The DNA here is from genome assembly GCA_037974835.1 of Cicer judaicum. NCBI lineage: Eukaryota > Viridiplantae > Streptophyta > Magnoliopsida > Fabales > Fabaceae > Cicer > Cicer judaicum. The sequence goes on along the minus strand of JBBPBS010000217.1, from coordinate 83,475 downwards.
ATATGTTAATATTGGCCACAATTATATCATGTTAAATATTTGTTTTAAAATATAATAATAATAATAATAATAATAATAATAAAGAAATAATTATTGTTTTTTTCTCTTCTTTTATTCAATGTGTATTACTTCATCCTCCTGTATTGTTTAAAGTTTTATTCAAGCAATGTTTTTGTTACATAAAAATAAACTTCATTCATATTAAAATAAAAAAATAAAAAAAGTACAATTATAGCTAATGATTAACAAAACAAAAAACACATTAATAATATACATAAAAATAAAAAAATAATTATATCAAATTCTTAATTTTAACGATTAAATTAATGTTTTTTATTGATTAATGGTAAAAAATAATGTCAGATTTATAATTTTTTATTTCAATTATATTTGGAAGAAAAAAAAATTATTTGATGGTGTTTGCTATATCAATATTTCAAATGTGGACAAATTATTTGTAAGACTGAGATAATATTGAATTTAATGATGGCCTTCATAAATCTTTTACTCGAGTATTAATAAAATGAGTAATTTGTCTACGTGAATAATGCGCTAAGATAGAAAACCAAATAACATCACACCACATTATGATGACGAATAAAGTAACTCCCACGTTTAGATAACAAAATCATACATAAAATACAAAGGAAAAAAAATTAAATATATATAGAAAACCTCTAATTTAAATAGAAGAATATAATGAAATGATTCGGAAAAAGAGAGAAAGAGAACCTTTTGAAGCAATGTTAATAATTGTTAGTATTATATTATAGTAAACATCGGACCCTTTCAAACAATTTACTTCTGGACTCTCTCTCTTAGTTTGCAAATCAATCATATATTGTTTGAATATTGGTTAAAGTAATACATATTTCATTAAAAAGTAATTAATTGTGCTTGTTGTTGTAGTAAAATAACATATTATATAAGATAAATAGGTATCATATAACACGATCTTGTGTTTTTTAGTCAAGTTTCTTTAGTTAGCAAAAAATACATCTCATGTTGTTTTATATTTCATTAAGTGTGGTTTGATGTTTTAAGTTTTTCTATAAATGTTATGACTTAAATGATATAAATGTTATAAAAAATTTAAATGATTAAACAAATATTTTGGTGAAACTTAAAGAATTATATGAGGTTTATAATGTTATTATAATATATATAGGAGTTAGATTATGTTTTGATTAATGGTACAAGATGAAATAGAGCAAAATGAAATGAAATAAGTATATGTTCCATTGTTTGGATTATCAAAAAGAGAATGAATTGCACTAAAATTTTGATAGTCAAAAAGATAATGAAATGAAATTAAATATTCCATATTTTATCAATTATTCTCGTTTGGTTGTCCTCCAATTTGAGATGAATGAAACATAATTCCTTTTAAAATAAGTTTAATTGTAATTTTAATTCATTTATTATAAAAATTTATAGATTTTTGTCCCTTATTTCATATTGAATGATGCTGGTTATTTAATTATGTTATTTCATAAATCACTAATTTAAAAATATAAAAATAGGAGGACAAAAATTTAAAATATCTTTGAAAAAATATTTTTTTCAAGTTAACAGTCCAAGTCTCCACTAAATGTGTCTTAAAAATGTTGGGCCACACATGCAATATTTAAATGTGTCCGGCCCTTATACTAATTAGTCAAATTAAAATAATCTAGCTATTTCATATAAGGTAAATTATGACTATGGATATAATTGTCATGAAAAATATTGTGTAAATACCACCATAAGTGTTATTTTTATATAAATAATAGTTATGGTCTCCAATAGTATATAATACTCTTCATCTTATTGGAGGAGATAGTAACACAAACTTAAGAAATCTATAATCGAAACAATGGAACATAAACTTTGTAACTTAAAGCATCACCTTCTTTAAAATTTTATAGATTTTTGAAGTAGCTTCCACATTTATGATATTAAATTATAAAATATTTTGATTATAGAAATATATATTTTTTATTGATATTAATTTTGTTTATATGTTACTTTATAATCTAAAATATGTCAATTAAAACGAGTAATTTCTCTTGTTATTAATCTAACAACGTATTCTTATGATTTATATTTTGAGAGTCTTGAGTTTAAGAATGACTTTGGATGAATAAAATTTGCGATAGAATTAATGTATTTTTTTTAAAAGATAATTCAAATTATTTAATATAAATTATTTTGTTTAGATGATAAATAAAAACTTTCATGTGAGTCCAGTTTAGTTTATTAAGTTGTGGGGTTGATGTAAGAAATAGTTATAGAGGTTTTCCAGTTACTTTAGCCAACAAACAATGAATCTTGCTCAGATGTCTACATTGAGGTTTGGGAAATTCTTTGTGGGCTAGAGCTTTAGAGGACATAATCTATTCTATTATGTGGAGTCAGATACAACTTTGGCTATTAATTTGATCAAAGAATGTTGTGCTAGAGAAGCTACGTGACATGCACGTGAGGTACTCAAAAGTAAAGTAAATGGATATTTTTAACCATGTTTGTTAATGGATATAGAGACTATGTAATAATATCCGCACTCACAAATATATATATTCATTAGAAAATGAGTTAATAAAATTACTAAGTTGTAACTCATTTTGTTTATGTATTAATGTATTAATTAATTATGTTTATGATTTTTTTTATACATTATGTTTATGTGATAATGCATTAACATTTTTATGAAATTTGGATAATTTCAATCTAAATTTTTCTCAATCACTTATAATATTCTCTCTATTTATTGTAATTTTACTTTTGTTTTTAATTTTTTTTGATAGATTGAAAATTTATATCTTATAATTGATGTTTGTAAAATTTTATATAATTATAAAATTATTTAATATATTATTAATATTCGTAAAGATTAACAAAATTTCATAAAAACAGATAAAATATTAATTTTTATATATCTAAATAGCATTTAAATTTGTGTTAAATTATATGTGTTTTATTTAGATGGTATAAATTTACGTGTTTTATTTAGATATAAATTTTCAATCTATACTAAGAAAAAATTTAAAAAATAAAATAAAGAAAAAATTGAGAGATTGAAGAAAGTGTAAATTGGGAGCACCCAAGTCACTTTTTATATGTTAATATATTTTGTTGTCAATTGACAAAAAGACAGATAAGTTTACATAATTGTAAAACAAAATGTATACAAAATTATTATTTTTTATTTATAAGGTAATATTTGTGGATATCTATTGATATCTAAATATATACTTAAAAACCCAATAAAATTTTACTTAATGTATACATATAAGTTATTTTTGTCCAACAAGACAGGTCAAAATGCTTACTATTTATATCTATGGATACCCAGCTATTTTTTATCAAACAAATTATGTGGTGACCACTTATTAGGATTTTTTTACTATTATATCTCCTTTTTTTAAAAACACAATTAAAATGTTTTATTTTCAAAAGTTGTTACCAAAATGTCTTAATTTTTAAGATTAGTGGAAAAACTCTCCTTGGATAAGCGACCTGTCAAAGAGACAAAATTTTTTACTCTAATAGGAGGTTGTTGACCAAGAATGCGACCTCCTCAAATATGTTTTTTAATTATTTTTATATATTTTAAGTAATTTTTAAATAATAATAATACATTAATAATAATAATAACAATCATAATAATTAATAACAATCATAATAATTAATAATAATAATACATTATTGTTATTATTATTATTAATGTATTATTATTATTAATATATTATTATTATTTAAAAATCACTTAAAATATATAAAAATAATTAAAAAAAACATATTTGAAATCCTTTTGGGATGTCGCATCTTCGGCCAGCGACCTCCTACTAGGGTAAATTTTTTTGCCTCTTTGACAGGTAGCTTCTCCAAGGAGAGTTTTTCCACTAGCCCTAAAAAGTAGGGCATTTTAGTAATAATTTTTAAAAGTAGGGCATTTTGGTTATGATTTTGCAAAAAGGAGATTTAATGGTAAAAAATCCCACTTATTAACCGTCACTTGAAACTCTAATTAGATTTTATGATATTTCTTATAAATACAAGTTCTTAAGTTTTGTAGTTGACACCGTGATTTAATTGACGTTGTTGCTTGAGTTTTGAAAAACACATTTTATTTAAAAATTTAGTCTATATTATAAATAAAAATTAACTAATTTTAAATTATTTAATATTACTATTTTTAATATATTCATAATTTAATTCAAAAATATTTTATGCATATAGTTGAATGTTTGACATTAAAAAAAACAAGTTAATAAATTTGACTTATATTTTACATAAAATCTAGTAAATTAATTATACTAAAATGAAAGTTTTACAAACCGTAAATATATACAAGTTTAATAGAAATAAATTAATACTGAGATATATTTAAGTACGGGTAATTCATAATGCCATTTGCATTATTTTAACTACCCTAAATTTTCTATGTAGTGTATAAAATAGTTTAATATGGTAAGAAGCAAACATATATTGTGCTCTAACGGCTATGATTGATTGATATTACAAATCTTTTTATACAATTACAGTGTATTTGAATTAAATTATTATATCAAATATTAAAATATTATGAGAAAAAGGGAAGTATACAAACATAAAAAGTTTTACAATCTCATCCAATTATAACTATGTATTTCACCTAAATGAAATGACATGACAAATAAATAATTTATATGTAACACATTGTGATGTCTACTTTAAAAAATCATGGTTTTTTTGTTAGAGAAATAGGTGAAAATGATCTTATTCAATACTTATGTTTCCAATAAAAAAACTTTTATAAAAATTAGAGAAATTGTCTCCCTCGTAACAGAATATTTATTAAAATTAATGTATATAAATTTTTAATTTATTATTATCATATCTTGTATTAATTTTTTAATTTTAAATAATAGTTATTTTATAAATATAATATATTTTTACTATTTCATATATTACAAACATTATTGATTTAGTTTTTTAATGGGTTAAATGATTCTTACTACTTACCGCAAATTATAGTAATGATTGGTGTACAATATGTGTGAATATTGTAAATTGTTTGACACCGAGTTCAATTTCTAATGTTAATTTTTTTTACACAAATATTTTATGCATAAAATATTATGTGCACTAAAAAATCAAATAAACTAATCTAATTCAAACATTTAATTAGGTCAAAACAAATTTAAATATTAATTGAGAGTGATACACTAAAAAAATGAGAAAATTGTGCCAGTTAAATTTGACACATTATCGAAAATTTAGTCGTCATTATATATTAAAATGGTGTCCTTATTCTGCCGTAAATTTGAATATCTCTCGTTAAATTTTAAATGTTTGATCCAATAATTAGAAACTAGATTTTATTAAAGATATAATCAAATGAATAATGAACTTGAGTATATATAACAATAACTTTGCTTTATTTTCTTTCCATTTCTTATGCATTAATCGAATAAGAAGCGATAGACCTAGTGGTTACAAGGAACTTTCCAATAAGAAGGTGTAATGTTGTTTTTTTATATGGTTGATATTAAGAACAAATAAGATTTTGATAAAATTGGATGTTTGGTAGGTTACAATAATTTAATAGAATGAATACTATTCCGAACAACTTAAAAATATCAAAAAGTTATTACAACAAAAGAATTTTTAAATTAAAATAATATATTTTGACTACTACAATGATGTTAAATGTTTATATAAAATACCACAACAATATAGTGTGTTATTTTTACTCTCTTTAATCTAAAAGTAATTATTTATCAATTTAACAATAACGTAATTTTTAAATTTCTTCTAAACTTATACATTGTTTTATGTACATGACATGTTTAACCGAAGTTGGTTATAGGATGAAAATAAATGAAATACTTAAAAACTTTTTACAAATCCTTCTCTTAGAACTCCATCATTGAAAATAGTTTAGAAATGAAAATGTTAACAAAAGAATAATTAAATGAATACTTCATTTATGTAAAAAAGCAGTCCAAATTTATTGGATAAATAAAATTCAAAGTTATGATTACTTCATTTATTTAAATTGAAGGAAAAAGACTAAAAGAAAAAGGTGGAAAGAGTTATTAAAATGGTAAAGGAAAGAAACATTAGAGAATAATAAAAAGATGATAGGATAGAAAAAGAAGGTACGGTTGATAGGTAGCAATGGCATCATCATTATTATCATCACAACCGTTGCCACTAACACTACCTTCACTTCCAACCTTTCTCTATTATAACCAAAATCACACACACACTCTCTTTTCCAACCGAACTCAATTCACCAATCTCACCACCGCATATCGTCGAACATCTTCCGTACTTTCCTTCGTTCCCTTTGTTGGGAATGAAGATACTGATTTCCTTGTTTCCTCTACACAGAATCTTGATGATGATGATGATGAAGACGAAGAACCAACCGCTGAAGATCTTGAATATGTTGCCCAAATCAAAAGGGTATAATTGGTTGCCTAAAAAATATTTACTTTTTTATTTTTTTATTTTTTTCATTTTTTAATGCCATTTGCATGCAGGTTTTGGAGCTTCTTAGGAAAAACAGGGACATGCTCTTTGGGGAGGTAAACCCTTTTCACTTTTTAATTTTTAAATTTATTTTTTTTATATAAATTTTTCCAATTTTGGTTTAGTAATGATGGTGTCCTGTTTATGATTAAAAAGATGCCACTGACCTTGTGTGAGTGTGTGAGAGAGAGAGAGTGTCATGATACTTTTACATAAGGTGTCAAAATTAGGATTAGGATAATTACACATTTAATAGTGTTTTTGTAGAATGCGAATTTTACCAATCCAATAGTTGAATTGGAAGTTCTCATTAAGTAGTTTAAGTCTAGAAAGTTTTCTACAATTTTGAAACTATTTTTTATGCTTCATTGTATCGATTTGTTTTTTAACATATAATATGTTATTTAAAATATAAGTAAATATTTACTGCTATTTACAACAAAAACAACAATCAAGCCTTATCCTTCTAGGTAAGGCGAACTACATGGATCAGACGATGATATAATGTTCTATCGTAAACCATGTCTATAGCCAAATCATTGACATCTAAATCTTTCTTAATTGTTTTGTCTATGGTTTTTCTTGGCCTTTCTTTTTTCTCAAGTTGTTGGGTTTTTTTTCCATTTGATCTACTCTCCATACTATCGAATCTTCAAGTCTCATCCTGTCCACACATGTCTAAACCACCTGAATTCACATTTAACCATCTTTTCTACAATAGGTGCTACCCCAATTCTCTCTTCAAGGCTAGCATTCTTATTTCATCTATTTCCACTCATCCAACGCAACATGCTCACCTCATCTCTGCTACATTAGGTTTATTCTTGTGTTGGGTTTTTACCTCCCAATGCTCCACCTTATACTACGTTGTTGGTTTTATAGATGTACGATAAATTATCCCTTTAGTTCGAGTGGTACTATTTTTTATCACATAAAACACCTAAGACAGTCTTCCACTTCAGCCACTCTGATTGAATTTGATGGTTTACATCTCCCTGCAACACTTTGTTGTTTGAATAATTGACCTATAATATCTAAGCCGTGTAACTTGTGGGGGGCACTTTTCCTTTGCAAAACTTATATTCCATATGCTCCATCCTACGTCTACTCAAATGGAAGCCATGTGCTTCTAAAGTTTGTCTCTAACCTCTCATTTATGTGCTCAATCGACTCACCAACCAAGACCATATCCTCAACACAAAGCATGCACCACAGTCTTGGCTTTTGAATGTGCTCTGAAGTACATCCAATGCTAAGGTAAAAAATAGGGGCTTACAATTGACCCTTGAATTAAATCCTATTGTTATTACTGCTAATTGCATACATACAAAAGTCTAATTTGTCTAAAATTGTATACGTAATTTTTAAGACAACATAATATAATTCAAAGATTGGATTGCTGAAACTCACACTCAACAAAATGTTATTGAAGGTGTAATTATGCTAATTGTACATTTCCATCAAGATTTTAAAACAAGCTTCGGTTTTTTACTCTGTGCATCTCTTCTTGCTCACTACACAGGTGCATCTCCCAATCATGTTGTTCTTTCCCATGACGATCTAATAATTCTTTCTTTATCCTATGTCCAGGTCAAACTAACCATAATGATTGAGGATCCTAGAGATGTTGAGAGAAAAAGGTTACTTGGTATTGAAGATCTTGATGCCCCAACAAGAGATGATCTAGTTGCCGCTTTGGAAGAAGTAAGTTTTTTCTTCTGTAGCCGTGGTTATCTAAATTGTGCATTAATTTGTAGAAGTATAGACACTTTGACTTATACCAGAAGCTTTAGAATTTTTTGAAAACCTTGTTTGGGATAAGCATTGAATCATTTTTTAGGGTACATACATGTCTTTGGCTTCTGAAGACCTATATAGATTGGAAATGTAACCTCATATTTTTTAGCTACTTAGCAGCTAATGGCAGAATTTACATCTCAACTGTTGTTGTGATAATCTAACTGATGATCTGTCCCACAATCCAATTTTGTGTGCTTCAACCAAACACAAGGAGTTGGATCTTTTTTTTCGTTTGAGAAACATTCAAAATAAATCTCTCTGAGAGCAGCACATTCCTGACCAGACTTATAGGATTTCCGACACATTAGCACCTATAATCGAGCTTCAGGGGAAATGTTGAAAGTTAAGTGTATTAAGCACGCGTCTATTTTTTTTCCTTATTAAGTTTGAGACCATGCTTTCTTTAAAAATGCTACTGTTTTTGTTTGTCCTAGCTCTCAACTTCTCTTGATCTGCATCATACATTATTTCTGGTATTATCAATGCAAAACTAACTGTCTGCTAGTTTTATTAACTTCTGCCCTTTTACAAGTTTCTAAACCCAAAATGATAGTATTTTATAGAGTAATCTGCAATTCGTTGTCGAAAAATCTGTCTTGTGTATTTGTGTTATGTGGCGTTGGATTTTAAACACAATGTATGGTCAAATGCTGATATCAGATAGAAAAAAAAATTACTTTGCATTTACTAGGTGAATGATGGGAAAATTCCAAAGGATAGAGTTGTTCTTCAGAAGCTTGCTGAGGAAATGATTGCTTGGCCTAATTTAGAGGTATGGTTGTGTTTGGGTTTGTTTTAATCTCTAATTCGATGTGCATGATATTTTGACCACATGTGCGGGGTCATTTTTACTGTATCAGGTTTTCTCAATATCCTGTGACGTGGATCAAAACAATAATTGTATTTTATGATTGAACTTGTACACTAATTCAAACTTCAGATTTTGCCACTTAGTCCAGAGCTAATTGTTTATTACCTTTTATTCATTTCCACTGATATATGTATTGTGTTTGTACCATCATATATATGCATTTCCTAATTATCATTGTAGTTTTCTTTCAAAATAAACGCTCAATCACTTGTTGCTATTGTTTTTCTTTTCAAATGGATAGGCTGAACCATTAAAGAAAAAGCCCAAAAAATCTTTATATGCAAAAACCACTGACACCGGAATCGATCCTCTAGTGGCTGCAAAGAGACTAAACATTGACTGGGATTCTGCTGCTGAAATTGAAGATGTGATTACTGACGATGAATCAGATGTGCCTCCAGTGTTGGTTAGTTCCTTACCTGCCTTGTAGATTATTTTTGTGATTTTGTTTCTGTTTGGTTAGCCACCACCACTATTGTTATGTAGACCATGATACTGTAATTTTACATTATAATTAGGGAATTTTGTGTGGCAACTTATATAGAATCTCGAGATTTCTTTTAGTGTGTACAAATACATTCTTTTAATATAAATACAAACTATTTTTGTGTTAGAATTAAATTATTTAAAAGACTTGTATAAGAACTTAGATTTAAAGCATCATAACAAACTGTATTAGACTATTAGCTTTCATTCATTATAATGTTCTGATTATCTCCTCTTTATTAATAATGTACTTGGTACAAATATCTAGCTGTTTCAAATCATCCTCAAATTCTATATAGATTTAGAGGTTTTATGATCCTTCATGCCATTGTGCTTCACAAGTAATTCCGATGCCTTATTCCTGTTTCGATGGAATCTCAGCCCAATCACTCAAGCGTGTCTTTTTATGTTACACTCAGTTTTGGAAAGGTTACAAGTGTATCTTTCCTACTCTATGTTGTTATGTAGTCTCAGCTGATATCCCATTCCTGTTCCGGGCTTTCAATGTTATCTTCCCTCTTTCCTTTCCTTCTACCTCTATTGACCTTCTGCCCCCTAAAAAATCCCATCTTTTGGCAGCTTCACTCCCAAATCTATTGTTGGGCTGCCTGCATCGTCTAGGTATCCAGGCCCATTGGGCTTGAGCATGGGGGTGTTGGAAAGTCCACCTTATTTGCAGCCATTCCTGCAATATGTTATTGGTCGACTTCATCTGCCTTCAGTGTCTTGAGTTATAAGGTTTGGGCAGTCCTTATTTTAGAAGTCGGATTTTTGGAATTTTTGGAATTGAGCTAGGTCATAAGTCCAAATTCTAAGATCGTTTGCCTTCAAATACATTATAAGCTAAACTCATGCTAGCAAATAACCAATCCGCAATGAATACGGAAGGTATAATAATGCTATGAATAATCCAGCACCCCATATTCAAACAAACCATAGTACTCCAAAGATATGAACATCTATAGTTTGACTTGGTGATACACATTAGCTAGTCTATTTTCTGAGTTCTTAAAAAATTATTAGAGCATAATAAGGAACTCTTATTATTATTCTTTAGATGAATTTTCTTGTTTTTAATATATAATTTTTTATATTAGTTTTTCTTTGGGTCACCCTTGAAGCTTTCCATTAAGGAAGTTCTTTCTGTTGCAGGGCTATGGAGCACTATACTTGGTTTCAGCTTTCCCTGTAATTATAGGTGTTTCAGTAGTTTTGATTTTGTTTTACAATTCCCTCCAGTAGAAACTGGCCTTGCCTTCAAATTCAGTGTATAATATATTACTATATTGAAATGAGTTAGTACTGTATATCACAATGTTCACCTAACATCAACACATGGTTGTTTGAGATAGTTTAATAAACTTCTTAAAAAAAATCTTGTGAAGAAAAAAAAAATTAAAAGAATCTTATAATGACACTTTAAAATAATAACCTCTCTTGTGTTGAAATTAGTTTACGCATCTCAATATTGTTTTTTCAGAAAACCTCATTTCAAATTCCTCCATAGATACTTATATGGAAAAAAAAAATTGCAAGTAAAGAATCATAAACTTATTGTAATTGAAGAGCTGCTAAATAAATAAGATCCCAATCCAAATGAAGGATTTTTGTCCAAATTTATTACTAAATTTTATCTTTTTAAGGACAGCTGTTCAAGAAAGAAAATTCATTGTTTTTTGTTCTTAATATTTTATTTCCTATCCTGTAAATTATTGTTGATGTTGACAATAATTGTTCATTATATTTAACTGTAGATTCTTTTGTATGAAACCTTGACATCACATACGGTTTTTCCTTTTATATTATTTTTTTACAAGGGAGAGAAGTTAGATATATGCCAGCACGTTTGAAGTTCAGCTTGTAATCAACTCTTATATATGACCCTTGTTTTATCATGTGCTCGTGCATACAATGATTATTATATAATAAAAAGGGTTATCAACTATTGTCATCACTTCCCTTAATGAGAAAATCAGCATTTTCTAATAGGGAAAATATATAATTAATTTATATTAGAGTGAGAACATGATCATCACGACTAAGATATGGATGAACATGCTGCACACACTTCACGTTCTATGCAATTTTTAGTACTAGTAGTAGTGCTTCCAAAAAGTAGATAAAATCAACTAAGATAAACCAGTCATTGCAATGATATCTGAATAAGATTTCCCTGTAACAAATAATGGAGAGCTTACAAAAAGAAAAACAGATTATGGTGGATGAATCCTTTATGAATAATGGATTTTATAACACTTCTAGTACAACTATTGCATCCACTCCATCATTATTACCACTTTCAATTCCAAAATTCATGAGCCTTAGTCTTCCAAATTCAGCCAACTCATCACCTTTGTTAACTTCAGAGAGAAAATCAAAAGGTGTGGTTGTAGAATCACAACCACTAAATCAAGCTAGTAACATGACACTCAATAATCAGTTTCTTCTACTACAAGAAATCCAATTAAGAAAAAGCAAGTCATGTGGAGAAGGAAGAGCAAGTACATCACCCTTTGATGAATTTGATATCTTTTTGGCCAAACCAAGTTTTGTGGAACATGATTATAGTACGAATAGGAAACGCGAAAGCTTCTCCAAAATCGAGGTAATCGAAGAATGCAATGTGAGTGACAAAGAGATGGAAACGAATGCAGATGAAGAAGGGTTCAAATGCAGTGCTCTTTGCATGTATCTACCAGGCTTTGGAAAAGCAAAGTCAGTTAAAACTAAAAAAGAAGGATCAGAAAATGAAAGTACAACAATATCTAGGAGATTTTCATTGGAAAAATTTGAGTGTGGTTCTTGGTCTTCTTCAAAACTATTCAATGATATTGAAAGAGACACAACAAGTTCATACTTTGATCTACCAATGGAATTGATCAAAGAAAGTAGTGGTATTAGTGATGTGCATGCACCTATTACATCAGCTTTTGTCTTTGAGAAAGATATTAAAGGGGTTCTTAAGAATGGTTCTTCAAGAACAAATGCTAGAATATCAGATACATCATCACCAAACCATGTTAGGTTTTCTATATCTTCTACTTTTCATCACCCTCCATCTCCAGCTTCATGCAATACTCCTTGTCTAAGAGAGGATTTTAATGCCTTCTTAGAAGCACAAAGTACTTAAATTTGAGCATATGATTGAATCACTTCAATGAAAAGTGGAGTTAGAAGAAAAAAAAAAAGCTCATATCATAATTTGTATGTTGTTCTGCTACTTTTTAACATGATTGTTTGACAAGAGGTACATGTTTACTAATTAATTTGCTAGGGAAAAGTAAAGGTTTTTGTCTAGTGATTAAAATGATTGTACTAAATCTTCTCATATTGCAAAAAGTATATTATTCAAATAATAAATTTAGTCCTATTATTAATTTTTCATATTGTTAAAACGGTTAAATTCATATTTTTTTATCCAAATATTTGAGGATTTATTGAGTTTGGGATATAAATGATTTTAAATATTAATAAATAGACATGTAGTGAAAATAATTTGAATTTTTTGAAAGATTTAAAACAAAGTCATGTATCTATCCCATTCATGGATAATGAAGAATGAAAACATGTCAATTATCTCTAAATAACTGAGATACGCTTAGTGATATACATCTCAATTGTTTCGGTACAACTAAAATACATAGTAAATTATTGATCTTGTTTTATATATCTAACTCAGTCCATATAGGATAATAATTTTAATAAGACAAGTGAAATAAAATAGTATTGTTGATTAATTTCATATCTTGTTCGTTTTCATTTATCAAATGTGGAAATTCAGACAAAAAAATAAAAAAAAATTATTTATATTAAATATTTTATTTTGTCCATCAAACGTAACCTTAAATTATTAAGTATATGAATCATTTTACTTATAGAATGTTTTTAAAATCAACTTTTTTATCTGTTTTAAAATTTTTACTTACACTTGACACATCAATAATGTCGACTCAAGTGTGAGTCCACACATTCGTATAGAAATGTTTTCTTCGACTCCCTCAACAGAAACTTTTTTCATCTACATACAATTCGCCACCATTGACACTCAACATCAACAAAACACCTCGTCTAACTACTTTGAGCATATTATTGTGGTAATGGTGCAAGAAACAAAGTGGTGGGGTAGTAGACCAATACATCCTTAGAATGGTGGTTGTGTTGGTCGTTATGAAACAACGTGTGGCAAGTTGAAAGAGTTGTGGCAAAGTTGTTGGATAGATTATTCAATAATGAGGATATTATTAGAAAGATGAAAAAAAAAAGGCTTATTAAAATATTCTAAAAGTAACACTTATAATAAGATTCAAAGAGTATATATATATATTAACATTTATGATTTACATTGAGTGATTAATTATTTTTCTTCAAACCTAACGGAGGGAAGACGTTGCAGGGGAAAAGAAACGGCACACTTTTGAATATCTTACAAAAACAATTTTTTTAGTTAACATTCAGATTTTCAATTAAAGATTTATTTATTATCATCAATCTTTGTGTTTGTTTATTTGGAATCTCATAGTTTTGTGTCACACCTAACCATGCTTTTTATATGGCTTGATCAAGGCAAAGTGACAAAAAAATACTAATTTTATAGTTGAAGCTATTCAATGAAAAAATAAGCCAAAAAAATATTATATTTGTCTCAATGCAAGTGTCTGTTTAAGATTTCTTTTATATATATATATATATATATATATTAAGAGTTACAATAATAATTAGAAAAAAATAAAAAATTATTTTACTGAACTGTTAATCTTAATTATTAGTGTCTTTTTACTGTCATTATGTAAAGTACTATAAAAATATTTTGAAAGTTGTGTAGGTAGTAATAGGTGAAGGGCACAATAGAAAAAAATAAGTAAATTATGATTTAATTTTTTATTTATAATCTAATAGTTCAATTAAGTTAATTAAATTAATTATAACTTAGGAATTCTTATTTCAATTATTCAATAATTTAATCCAACCTAATTTGACTAACTATAACCAAACTTCGATGATCCAACGTTTTGATCAAATTAATATAAACTAACTAAGACATTAAAATTATAATTTCGATGATTTAACATATCAATCAAACCTTATAATACTAATTATAACTTAAAATTATAATTTTAATGTTCTAATGATTTATTCTTAACTAACTAGAATAACTATAACTTAGATATTATAAGTTGGATGATCCAATTGTAGTTTTAACTACTTTGAATAACTACAACTGTTATTTCAATCAAACTTAACTGGACCAACTAATACTTTTAAATTTAGAACTTTGATAATCCATTGATTCAATCAAATTTAATTTAATTAGATTAATTATGACTTATAAATTTAGAACTTCGATAATTCAACAGTTCAATTTAATCAAAATAAACTAAATATAACTTAAAAATTTTAAATTTGATAATTGAATAATTTAATCTAACATAATTAAATTAACTATGATTTAAAAATTCAAAATTTAAATATCAAGTTGTATAATTAAACTCAATTAATATAAATAAATCTTATGAATCAATTGTAGAATGATCAAACATATAGTTCATCTCATTAAGTTTAAATAAGTATTTGAAAATCACTAATAAAAAATCCAACCTTATGTTCAACTTAATTAAAATAAATAAACTTTTAAATATCACTAATTGAAAATCAAACGGCATAATTGAGCTTAATTAATATATTTCTTATTTTTATTTTTATTGAACTCCAATTTTTTAACGTAGATATTTTTTAAACTATCAATATTTTTATTTGTAAAATAAAAAGTAAAATATAGTATCAATTGTTAATTTAATTTTTATACTATCAGTTAATTATTTCAAATTTCTATCAACACTCTCTATTTTGTTACTTATCCCTCATTAAATTTTCATAAAATTAAAATATTAAAAATGTATTTTATTATTTGATTCATTCTTAAATTATATTGTATCTCTTTTTCTCTTTATCACCATTACTCACCTCATAATATCTCACACTCATATCGCATACTTATAACTCACACTTTATAACTCATACTCATTCATAATTCACACCTCTCACTCATAATTTGCATCTCATAACTCTCATATTTTTATTATGCTTAAACCCACCAACAAAATATGTTTCTTAATCTGTTGAGTTCATATTTTTTTTTCTTCAAATTATGGAAATTTTGCGTGGTTTGAGTTTATCAACATGATAAATTATACATTGTACGCAAACTTAAATTACGTACCCGTACGTATTGTATGTTCACGTAAATGTATGTAAATTGATTTCACATACATATATATAAATTGAGTTCAAGTACATGTAAGATTTTGCAGTGAGTAGGGAATATGCATACTTGAACTCAATTAACATAAATGTATGTAAACCGATTTCACGTATACGTACTTGAACTGAAAAGAATAAGTGCATACTTAAACTTAGTTTACGTAAATATACGTAAATTGAATTCATGTGCATATATTTAAATTAAACTCAAGTATATGTAAAGATTTGCAATGAGTCGAGGAAATGTGTATTTCAACTCAGTTCATGTACATGTACTTAAATTGAGTTTAAGTGCATGTAAAATTTTGTAATAAGTAAAAAAAATGTGAATTTTAATTTAGTTCATATACATGTACACAAATTGAGTTCAAGTACATGTAAAGTTTTGCAATAGACAGAGAAGTGCGTACTTAAACTCACTTCACGTGTACTCAATTAAAGGATGGTTATCAAATAGATGAAGCGTTAACAAATTTAATTTAATAATAAAACAATTTAGTATTTTTAACAATAACATGAATGTAACTAACAAAATAGATAAATAATGTAAATAGATAAAATGTAATTACTTTGTTACAAAATTGTATGTTACTTAAATTTACAAAATTACTAATGTTCTACTTTTTAGAAAAATTTAAAAACCAATTATTCCTAACACCTGTAAGCTCCAAATAAAATAAAACAAAATTTAACTAATTAGAATTGGATTTTGTGGAAAGGATTAAACTCAAAAAACATGGTGAATTCGAATTCTTGTAGGAGAATTATTCATATTTAGTAGTCCATAGCCGATGCACATCACTCGAGGGAATCTATAAAAATAAAATAAAATAAACATCTATAAATTATGTGAATGATTTTAATGAAAAAAAAAAATTAATCGTTAAAAGAGAAACAAAAATTAAAAACGTAAATCTAATAGTTAATAACATAAAATCAACTTCAATTTCAATGATTTGATCTAATATTAAATGTTAGAGGTAAAAAGAGACGAATATGAATATTTTCAAAAGTGTTTAATAAATCATAAAGTTTATCTACTTTAGTGGTACAATTCCTTCACTCAAATTTTCATTTTTAAATTAAAAATTATATCTAAAATATTAATTTTAATAAAAAAATTATAACTATAAAATAAATTATTTTTTATCTTTATTGACTAAATTAATTACTTATTATAAAATAAAATATAGTTACTATCTGTTTAATTAATATATGTAAAAAAAACTAACACGGTAATTAGTCATATATATTAAGATTTAATTGGAGTTATATTTTGGGGTTTAAGTGAAAATATATATTTATTTGACTAATAGATTACTTATAAGAAATCTTCATAATTTAAAATTTATTTTTATTTACTATAAAATAGTAAAAATATATTATTTATTTATTATATATTCCACCTCGATCAAACTTTTGAAATTTAAATGTTTAAATACATTGATTAATGTTTATTTTAGTTTCAATTACTTTATCTGAATTTATTATTTAACTTATATTATATGATATAACTTAACGTTGAATAAGAAAAAAACGCAAATCATTTTATATTTCAGACAATTGTAAAAACATTAATTTAGAATTAACCACGATAGACACATTATAAAATTCATCACTCTGCCTTATATATATATAGTGTTTCTGTATTGGATTAAGCTACACTTTATTAAGTGCAGTGATATAAATGACCATATGGTGGTTATGTAATATATAACGGATTTTTTTATTATTGATTAATTGTTCCATGTCCTTTGCGTAAGATCTAAAATATAGAGATTTTTTTATGATGTTTGTCAGAAGAAGACTTGACAGAGGAACAAAACAAAAAGAAAATTGCATTATATAAGAACACCGACTTGAACTTTGCTGGCCTTAGAATGATATATATTGTTGTATCTTAATTTGGTAGTTTTGGTTAATTTAACAATTAAATAATTTTTTTAATAGTATTTTGTTTTTAAATATTTTATTAGTTTTAATTTATTAAATTAATGGTTATTTAATTATTAAAACAAACAAAAAATGTAATTGTATATTTAAGATACAACTTTTTATTGGATTAAATTTTTTTTAAAGATGAAATCTTAAAAAAAGAAATTAGTATATATTTTTTAATGTAGATATTTTATTAATTTTAAAAAAATATTTTAAAAAATTATCCCAAAACATGTGTACATTACATTGCGCATCTGTCATGTCCCATACTTCTAAAACAATAACATCTCATAAATATTAAACTTTATTTTATAAATAGGAATCAAACTTTGATACACTAAAATTTACGACACTACTGTTCACATCACTTGAGTTGTACTCAGTGTTTAGAAATACTCAACTTTATGGATTTAGACTTTTAGTAATTAATTAAAGATAGGTTTACTCAATCGGAAGAATTCTAAATAATGTTAAACAAAAATTATCATCATTCAATAAGATCATTTCAATTAAAGGGTAGATGAATAGAAAAAATAAGAGATTCTTTGTGTATAAAATAAAATAGTACACATTTGGGGCTCCATATATTACTAGGTTCAATTTATTATGCCAGCTATTTTTTTCCAAGGAAATGTTAGTGGCCCTCAGTTCTATTTTCTTGTCACCTTACAATATGAGAATAAATCAGAGATCTACAGTGAGTTAGTAAATTTCAGGACTATTATTGAAAATTTTGGTGTTATGTTGAAATTTTAATCTAGTGTCCTATTTTATTTGTACATAGAAGTCATACAATGATGATAAAATTTATTATATTTGATTTGATGTAATATTAATTAATTTATTATATTTTTAGATATATTACTGAATTCATTTTAGATCTAATAACTATAAAATGATAATGAATTTTATTATATTTAATGTGATTAACATATTTTTGTATGATAAAATCTCTATACAAAAAATAAATTTTTAGATAAGAGTAAGGATGAACAAGTACTAATAAAAGAATTTTTTATAAAAAATAATATGAATTTTTTATTTTTCTTCACAAATTTCAAGAATGATGATAATATAACAGTATAAAAAATTGACATTTTTGTTATCTAAGATTGTATATTAGTATAAGAATAAAAAATCTATAACTTTTTTTACATATTCCAACTATAATGGCATAAAGTAAGGCTAAAGCCATGAATTCACCCTTACCTTCAAAAACAATAAAAATGTAAGAAAATCATGTCATAAGATACAAATGTGTTTGTCTCATCACCAAAACAAAATACTAATACTCTTATTATTGATAAACAAATTCAGAATTTTTAAATTGTAAAATTAATAATCATAATATTAAGCAAAATAAAGTTACCAAACTACTAATTCAATTTGTCTTGCAAACCAATTTCTTTCATGCTTTTAGAAAGACACTCATATAACTTACACGTCCTTCTTTTGACTTTGCCTAAAGCTACCCCTTTCATCAATTACATGTTCCTATACAAAACATCACAATATTTTATTTTCTCATTCTGATTTTCATACAAATAACAAGGCACATGAGGCCTACAAGAAAGGGGAGAAAAAGAGAAAGGATGCTTTCATCAAAATTTATTGAGGAATGAGTATCCCAAATATAAAGCAATAGGGTACAAAAATTTAATAATTTACTTTTATGAAGGAAAAAAAAAGGAAAGATGCGCATAAACAAAGCAACATAGCACATTCACCATATATGGTGAATTTTTTATTTGAAAACAAAATTCATTCAAAACAAGTAGATTACTTCGATAACTATTCTCATTATTCAAACTTGGTTAATCATAAAATAATAAATTTATGAATAAATTCACTAATTTAAAAATTATTTAAATTAATAATATAACATGGCAAAATATATATTTATAAATATAACAAAATTAAAATATCTAAAATATTTGTATTTATGAATTTGTAATATTGATGTAGTTAAAGTTGTTGATAACGTTCAAAATTAATCTATTAATGAAAAAAATACATATGTACAAATTATTTATTTAGTTAAAAATAATAATTTAAATAAGTAATTTTATATAAAAAATTATTCTTAAACTGTCTCTCTTACTTGAACAAAGAAGAAAAAGAAAAAACAAATATTGAAACGGCTAGATTTGCTATAGCAGATTATTAAATCATTAATTTTCATTAATTATGTTTACAAAATACAGCGCTAGCATATAAAAAAAAAGTAAAAAAGATAAATAAAAAACAGAACAGAACCTTAAAAGAACAATTAAAAAAATAATATAATAAATATTGAGAAAAAGAAAAGAAATAATCTTTCAATGATTACCTATCCTATGAAAAGAAAAATGAAATAACTTTGAAGAAATGATTCATTGTGTAGTATTTTGCAACCTTGATCCAATCATCTTAAGCTCAAATTTCTTGATAACACCAGCAATGTCCCTCATTGTAGTATCCAAAACATAAGGAGTTTTTTCATAGTTGACATTTGTTGAGTTCACTAACAATTTGCATGTTTCTTTCCTTTGTGCTATGGTTCCATGATAATGAAAATATTTGATCCTACCTTCAGTTTTGTGAGTTGTTTTTCCATCTAAGTTCTCTGACATGTGGACCCCAGTTGCATACAAGTTTCTTGGTTGAACAGCATATTTTCTATCTCTTCTTATTCCTGTTATTGCATCTCTATAAACTAGCTTTTCAAATCCCCATTTTCTGCATCATTCATATGTAACAATATTTATGTCATATTATTGTGTATTTTAATACCTTTCTTTTCAGAATCTTATAACAATTTTGTGCAATAAAATCAAGCAACTAACATTTGGACAGCTAGATCTAACAACTGTTGTTGGAGTGTGACCAAATTAAATGTTATTGTCTCTACTTTATTCATCTACCAATTCATGTTTATTACAATTACTGAACTCATGATAGATGAATTGTGTAACTATCAATAAAGTATGATTTTGAAAATTGTGCAATTAATCTTATTGGAAAAAAATTTCATAGATGAATAAAGTATGGTTCTGAACTTTCATTAAATGTTGGAAGAATCTTGAACAAGTTGGACCAAATTACTCTGTTTTTATAGTATACTTTTTTACTATATTGTTTTAATATAAGCTTCAACTTTAGAAACAAACCACACTAGAACAATCAAATATGGCCCACATTCACATTTTCTTTTACACTATGAAGTAACAAAATTAATTTCAAAGGAATGGGCTAATAATTCCAAAAGCATGGATACCACAATAATACAATTATTTGTCTCTATTCATATAGTCTATAAAGGGTGAAAAAACAGTCTCCAAAAACTCAAGATCCAATATAGTTTCAGGAACCAAATTAGCAAATAGAACAGCACAAGAATCATAAAAAAAATGCCTCCATTTAATAAAGAGAGTAAATGTTCATTATTCACTATTCTACTACTATCGAAGATTCAATTGACAAAGTGTATACTTAGATAAAGATAAAGTACTCACTTTCATAAAAATAAAGGATCAACTTGATGAAAAAAAAATATATAAAAGAATAATTTCATATAAAAATAGATAGAAGAGTAAGATGTTATTTTCATGTAATTTAATAAACTATAAATATGTATAAAGCTAATTTAACTAATCTAATTTTAGCAAAACAGAAAAGAGAGATAAGTTTTTCTAAATAATTAAAAATTAAAAATCAATACCTGTAAGTTTTTCCATAATCATCAGAGAGACAAATCTTGCTACTCATAGGCATCTGTTCAATGGTGAATTGAGAGTATTCAGAAAGTGAATTAAGCACAGTTTTAATAGTACTCTTTGGAGGGACATAAATATACTCATCAACATCAAAAAAGAACATCCACTTAGCCATAAACTTATATCTCAACAAACAATCATTCACAACCAAAAATTGATTATGATAATAACCATCAAATCTCTCTTGGTCCCTAATATCTTGCAATGTAACATAACCAAGTTCAATCCAAGGCTTTAAAACCTCCAAAACCTTCTCATGAACACCACCAGCATCATGTATAACAAAATGAGAATTTTTCCCAAATAATCTAACATGGTAAGCTATCCACTCTCTCACTCTTTGTGGATTCAAATTGCCATACAAAGATGACCCACAATATAAAAATTCAAACTTTGGCTTTGAAACAAAAAGGGTTTGATCCAAATCACCGTTTTTTTCAACAAGAACTTCCATTTTATCAGTTACATTGAAGTTACTGTCACCACCACCTGATGTAGAAGCAAAAAGAACCAACTTTCCACCATTATTGCCACCATTGATGACAGTGTCATTAAAAGTACAGTTAACGACAACAACAGTGTAGACACGTCCATATCCCCAATCAGGAAGAATCTTGTAGCCAATGGTGGTGATTGGTTTTGAAGAAATGTTTTTTATTGAAGGGATCCATTCACATTCATAGGTTGGTTTGGCATAAAGATGAAGAGGCTTTGAAGAAAGACCAACTATAGAAAAAGTGTTGAGTCCTCCTCTATAAGCACCCATTGTGATGAAGTTATAGGAAGATGAGCCAAAAGGGTTGAAGAAACGCTTGATAGTTTTGTCAGAATTGAGTTTTTCATGAAGAATGGAAGAGGGTTGTTGTGGTGGAGTTTGAGAGAGTCTTGTGATGCAGAATCTGAGATCAGAAGCTGAGATAGTGAAAGGAGAAGGAATGAATTGAAGGAGAGTGGCAAGAGAACAGAGAAGAAGAAGAGTTGTGAGGAGAAGTTTGAGTTCAGCAGTGCAGTTAGTTAATGAGAAAACAAAGAGTTTCTTCTCTTTGTCTTTGATGGCCATTGATGTAACCAAACAAAACCACGTGTAAGTGTAAGAAGTTACACCTTTGGAGTAGAGAGAGTGATGAGTTTGTTGTTGTTTTTGGTTTGTTTGAGGCAGGGATGAGTGTTGTGTTGTCTTATATTAGGACACTTTTTTGATTGATACTAAGGTTTAGAAGTAAATAAGGATTACCATTGTCTTATGTCATTGGGAGAAATAAAAGAGGGATTTGGATATTATATGCATTTGATTACAAGTCAACACACGAGGAAGAAAGTTCCAATGTAAAATTTGATTTAATTTTGAATTATTTGATATTGATCAGGCACATGTGTATTAATTGCACTTGATTACAACTGTAGTTGTACTAATGTCAAAACATTTATAATTAAAGTTTTGATTTCATTAAGAATTTTTTATGTGGATTATGCAATCACATGTGTAGAAACTACAAATATATAGCTGTGATTTATTATTTTTTGTCTGAAGTCACTTATTTCCATTGTTTATTGTTTACTCTTTGTATAGGTAAGTCATTTTTTTTTCACGAATTTAATTTTATGTGTTTTATTGTTATGTCCTGAATTAAGTGAGACATTATTATATTTTTATCATACAGGTTCAATTAGTGAGTTTGGTATCGTCAACGTTGCAGATCTAAGAATATATATCTTTATGGTCATTTTAATTTTCTCAAATATGTAGATATTTTGCCATTTTATGCTATTAATTTGGATGTTGTGATTTTGTACGTAAATCTAGAGGCGAAATCGTGTTGTTTTCGATGGGCATACTCTTTTAATATGAATTATTTTTTTAGTAAAAAAAATAAAAAAAGTATTTATTATATGTTTTATTTTGGTCCGGCTCTCTTGTCCACTTCATCAACGTCAGATTTTTAGACTAAAGACCCACACTCGCATTCACGTAATACTTAGGAATTGTTGAAACGAAAATCCACCATTATGCTCACCACCAACTAACACTCTCAAAAGCGACCAAGCATCGTCGCCGTACACTTAACCTGTTACCATTGTTAATAGTCACGTTGTACATTCAACCTATCACCATTGTTAATAATTACGATAGAATGTCACCTAATTGTCATCCACTCAAATGACTACCATATCTCTACAACCGCCATGATTGGTTGTTGGATATCATATTCAACTAAACTCTAATTTAAGATACTTAATAACCAATCATGTGAAAAATTTGCTAAGACTTCTTAAGGCTTGAACCGAACTTCAAAAAAATATTTGCTTGAAAAAGAAGAGACAAATTTAATATTGATAATAATAATTTACTTTTCATATACAATAATTTGTTTGTGAGATCTAAAATTTTTACTTTAGTAGTTTGTGCTTTGGCCACTTCTATAATTATTTGCTCAAATATATATTCACATGTTTATCAAAAGCTCGATACATATATAATTTTATAAATATAGTCAATAATGACATAATTTTTTTCATGTCATTTTATATGAATTTTATCATATCAAATATATTCTAATGTGGTATCTGTAAAATAAATTTAGCTATCATTCATTTTATCATGTCACATCCATTTTTTCAATTAGATTTTCATTTTTTTTCTTTTATTTATTTTACTGTACCTATTCTACGACGGAAACTCACTCCCTCGTATGCCCATTATTTTATAATTACATCACATATTAAATGTGGTAACTTCCACTTGAATGAAAAATCATTAGGTTTCATATTTCCAAATTACATTGTATTGTAGCTTATGTCCATCATATCATTGATTCTATTATATTAAAATGCATTTTTTGTAAATGATTCATCAATCGATACAACACAAAATTATTGTTTCTTCGATTTTAATAAACCAATGATCAATATTGAATTATGGATAAAATGTTAAAGGTTTAATATATGTATAATGCTTTAAATATAGCGAAGTTTGGTTTAGATTCTTGTATTTTTTTTCTTTTTTCTTTTCATTCATACATAATTAGATAATTTCATTTTTAGTCTTTTGCCTTAACTTTCCGTTAAAAAGGATGGTGTGGAAAAGAGTACACATCACCATTTTTATGAATGGATGTTAGTGACACGCGTCAACGCCCCATTAGATGCCAAAATATCGATTAACCACATCAGTATTATCATGTGGCATTGACATGCCACATAAACATCCATTGTTTGATTGTCATGTGACATTTACATGCCACGTAAACATCCAATGTTTAACAATTCAACTTTTTTTTGTCTAATATATCTTCATCCTTATTATTATTACTATTACTATTATAATTAATTTTTAAAAATACATTAATTTTTTATAAAATTGTATGCAATGATAATTTAATAATAGCATAATCTATTGAAAATTTGAATGGTAATGTTTAATAATCTTTAGTATTTTTTTATATTATTTAAGATCACTTTTATAGTTAGTAGAGTAACTATAATAATAAAAATAATTAGCTTTATGCCTGTATTATTTAGGACAACGTATAATTAATTTGCATGAATAGAAATTTGAGTAAGTAGTAACTATTAAAATATTGTTGAAGGTTTAAAAGGGGTGTGACACACTTATGAGAGGGGTGTGCTTATCAATCTTCCAATAAATAAATTAAACGAAAATAGAAATAGAAATATGAATAGAAGAATATAAATAGTATGTGGGAGAAACATTGTAAAACAGAAACAAGAGAAGAAAGAAAAGAAAGAAGAAGAAGAAGAAAATAGAGGAGAGGTGAGATGAGAAGAAGAAAAAAAGAAACAAAATGCGAGAGAAAGAAAAAAGAGACATGGAAAATTGTGAAAGAGGAAAGAGGAGTGAAAGATGAAGATAACAAATAAACTGAAATAAGAAAGCAAGAGATAGAAGATTAAGGGTTCAACCATAGAAGAATGATAAAGAAAGAACGAGTCAACTTTGGGGTTAGGGTTCTTGCATATTTGAAATGGAAACATAAAGCTCAACAACGGTGAATTTAATCTCTTTTTGATTTTTATTCTTAGAGGTAATATAGAAAACCATCTTAAAACCTCTCTTAGGTGTACTTAGAAATCTTGATTGCATGTTGCTAATAATTATTCATGTTTTGAATGTTTAAGCATTGAGATAATCCTACCTGATTTAATATCATTGATTATTAAGAATGATGTTAAGTGTTTGTATTGATTACTATGAAGAGTTGTTATTTTATTATGATTATTGAGTGTTGTGGTTGAGTTGGTGAGGAGATGTTAAGTGTTTGTGGTTGAATTGGTGAGGAGATGATAATTGAGCATACAAACTTAAGAATATAAAGTTTGAAATAAAAATAGTATAATGTTGTATTTGAACCCATATAGATATAACTTCGGTAATTTGTTCATAACTTTCTCCATAGATAGTTTTTTGAGCTTATTTTTGTCCCATTAGAAACTAGACTTAACTACAGTCTAAATAGGCATTGGTTTCACTAAGTTTTATATGAAATTAATAGAGAAAATTGAGTTATAAGTTAAAAAACAATTTGTTGTTTCGTTTTTGTATTTGTGTACCTTATTTTATTAAACTGTATTAATTGAATGTCGATTAAGTAGAATAAAAATTATATTTATAAATTAGACATCTTAAATTTCTAAAATATTATCTTTTATTTAAATCTGACATCATTTGATATTTTAATTAAATTGTCAAAGCTATAGTATTTTTTGTAGAAAAAGATTATGACGTAGTTGAGTTAAACTGAGTATAACAGAAGTAGTAGGAATCGATTTTGAGTGAAACAAAATTGGACTTGAAAACTTATTCCTATTACTTTGTTACTGTAAATTTTGACTTAAATATGTTTTTGGTGCCCACAAATATGCGTCATTTTTATTTTAGTCTATATAATTTTTCTTTTAATATTACCCTTGCAAATTCTAATTTTTTTTTTATAAAAATTCTAGTAATGTTGAAGTGGCTAATTTTGAGTGAAGTCACATGTGCTAGTTGTGTAAACATTGTTGGTAATGGTTAATTAGTAAAATATTAATTATATTAAATTTAATTTGATTATTATTATTATTAATAAATAAAAACTAAAAACTACAAATTCATCTTCAAACTAAAATCTCATAAATTTTCCTACATCCAACAACCAATCTTCAAAAACTCACCAAGAAATGCATATGATCATTGTAGCCCCTCAATTAGACTTCGTTATTCATTTGTTTTTTCTCTTTCTTTATTCCTTATGCTCATTCTTCCCTCTTCAATAAAAACTTTAACTGAACCCTAACCCCCCAAATTGAAAGAAGATTACGATGTCAGACTTCTAACCCCAAAATTGAAGGAATACGATGATGTCGGAACCCTAACCCTCAAATTAATTTATCCTCTACCCTTCCACTCTCTCGGTGGCGACGCCTTTTCTGATATCATTTCTTTGTACGCGATCCCATCTCTGGTATACAATAGAAAAGCTATTGAACAACATCGACATTTCCTTATTTCTTCACCATTATTTCTTTTCATTTCTTATTTGTTTAATTTGTGATTTATTGATGGTAATGCATTAACTTTTGTTGCTACTGTGATGTCCTTTTGCATTTATGCATTTGAATTAATTCTCAAACATAATATCTTTTGATTTCTTCTCTATGTTTGTAGTTGACCATCTCAGATTTATTACAAATTTATTTTCTACTACATTTTTTAGTGGTGTGCTTTATTATTGTGTGTAAAAATGTCAACAAAAAAATATTTGTTTGGGACAAGAATGATGCAATACACTTTAAGAACTTGCTAACAATGAAGAGAAAAAAAAAAAGAAAAAATACAATACGACTAAGTTAAAATGGATAAACAAAAGTTGTAACTAGTACTGTGAATCTTTTTTTTTTTTTTGGTTAGGAAGATCGTTTTTGAGTTTTATTTTTTACTAAAAATAACAATTTTGGATTTTGAAGATGAGTTATGGAATTGTGTTTCTAGATATTGAAAAGTTTCTAAGTACGAGGATGAAGATTGATGATTATGAAGTTGAAAAGATGAATAACGTTGTTGAATGGTGACCAAGTATATTATAATAGTGATATTTGTAATAAATTTTATTAGTTAAGTTAATAATATGACTTTGTAAAAAATTAATAATATGATAAATATATAGATATAAGATATTAATAATTAATTATTATCCGATCAACAATGTTTTAACCGTCATCGTGTTCTACATCATTCAAAAATTAGTTATTTTAACATGTTTTAATAAAAAAAATCACGTTAAGGACTTTTTAAAAATAGTTTAGAATTTGTAAGGTTATTATTAAAAAAAATACATAGACCAAAATCAAAATGATTCATAATTACAAGGATCAAAAACATATTTAAATCATTAATTTTAAAAAAGTTCACAATTCTATGAAATTGATTGTTTTGTTTTATAAGTTATCTGCATTATTCATCTTAAAATATATTTATATCTATATCTTGAGCTAAGAAACTCGTTTTTGAGGAAAAATAGTTGAGTTTGAAGGATGATATATAGTAGTTTTATCATGCTAAAATTTATGATTATATTAAAATAGAAATGACTCAGTAGTATTGTAAAGATGACTAATATGTCGTAAGATTATTATATAATGTTATTGACTTTAGAATACCATTATTTTAGTTATATAGATCAGTTTCGAGTGAAACCAATGACATTTGAAAGTTTTTTTTCTGAAAGTTTGATGCTAATATATGATGTGTGTATATATATACTCATACGATTTCTATATTCAGTGCATGTTAAATTGTGCGAATGAAGTAAACGATTACTCATATGGTATGATGAGATATATACTAATTATTATATATATACGTAGTAGTTAGATGAGTTCTCCGTCTATATACGACAAGAGCGAGAGGTAAGCAAGGGCAAGTGGAGCACCACTTAAGGACTTATTCATGTCTGATCTTACAAAAAGAAGTTATTCAAGTAGAGTACTTTGAGTGAAATCAATGTAGTCTTTTATAACGTTAGTCACTATACTACTCATGTCTAATGGCTTAAATAGTTTGATTTTTGTTAGGGCAAAGGTGGAAAAGGTCTTTGAGTATAGCTTATAAATATTATTTTATTAAATTGTAGTATAGTTTATCAAGAGGAATTTCCATGCTTAGCACACTGACATGACTGAAAAATATTTAAAATTATTTTTATTAAATATATGTTAGTGAGTTATAATTTAAGTAAGTCTCACTTGAAAATTATTTTAAAGTTTATAAATATTTTAGTATTTTAAAAATTTATAAAAGATTTTTTATTTATTTGTTAACACTTAAAAAAAATAAAAATATGTATTTACGACAAGTAAAATCAATTATATTTTTTTTATAAGACTAAAATTAAAATATCAAAATTTTGTAAAAACTAAATATATATTTAACAAGCAAAAGAATAAATAAACATTAGGCTCAATTGCATGTCTCTCTATTTTAGTTGAATCACGAAAATAATTATCTATTTTATTTCTCCTCAGTTTTGATCCCTTATACAGAATTTTAGTAAAAAATTTCGTAAAATATCAATTTTTTGCACTTATTTACGCTACACCATGCCTCAAGATCTCATGATACAACAATTATACCTGAAATATATAATCATAAATAGTATAATATAATTTAAAAAATTGACATTTCATCAAATTTTTAACTAAAATTTTATTTAAGATAAAAACTAAAAATAAATAAAATAAAAAGACTACTTTTCGATTCAACTAAAATAAAAAAACAAAAAATACAATTAAATATAAAGATTAATAGTCTTTATCATCATCCAAATTAACAACAAACTTTGATGCTTCTTTGGACGGGGACCGTGAAACCTCGAAATAAATAAGCAACAAGTTTTTTTGTTTTGAATCCACGTGCCAACTCGTTTCATCCTGTGTTTTAATGAGTTAGGGTGAAATAGTCTATTATGTCATTCCTACTTACAACTACGTGCTTAATTATTTTCCAATACGACTTAAGAGCTAAAAAATCATATAGTATTTTATTTTTCTTGACAGAACTAAAAAATCATATAGGATAAAACAAGAACTCATATTATGTTTTCTTTAAATTATTTACTATTTATATGCTACATTCGAGCCAATTTGAATATATGTATAAATTAGTTTAATGTATTATTAGTGTAAACTTTTGAATCCTCAATAAGTTAATTACCAATGATTTTACACTATTATTAAATCTATATTAATTTATTTTTAGTCCAACGTGATAAAAAATTAATTCCAACAATAAATAAATTTTCTTTATTTTTTCTGTCAAAATTAATTTTCTCTTTTAATATATAACTTAAAAGAATAATATAATTTTTTTAATAAATAAATATTAATAAATTAATAGCTAAGTTTGGTTTTTTTGGTTTGAATATTATTGCTACTAATTTTCTCAATAATTTAATCAACAAAATTCCTATATTTAGCATTTGCAAGAAAAAATATTCTATATCTTTTTGATTGAAAAGATTCTAAATTTAGTAATGAAGACTGTAGTATATATATTATATTTTTTTTTACTAAAAATATATGTGAATGTACATGTGTATGTACAAATATACATTATTTTAAATTATGAAACTACGATGTATCAAACCTTTTTTTAGGCAATTAAAATCCTGTTTAGTGAAATATAAGAAATTTGGTAGATCTGTTATCTGATTTGTTTTGAGATGCAATCTTTAATTTTGTTGATAAACAAATAATGAATTAAGGGTTTTAAATTATACTAGTAGTTATATAAAGTCATTGAATGAACAAGTACAATGAATCTCACATTGATCGTTAACAAATCTTGATTCATTATTATTGCACATTATAACATTACATTACTTACACGTAATATATATTTTGGTATTTGATTTTCTTGATAGATAAGAAAAATCTTGGATTTGGCGAAGAGGCAAATAAACTGATATAGTTATTAGTAGAAAGAAAGAAAGAAAGAAAGGTTGAAAGAGTGAACAAAAATATCATCGAAACCCTAATTCCCAAAATCACAGAATCAATCGAATCGAATTCAATGGAGGGAATGTTATCTTCCAATGATCAACAATCATTGGTCTCTTCCTTCCTCGAAGTCGCTCAAGGCCAAACTGCTGATACTGCCAGACAGTTTCTTCAGGTTCGCTTTCTCTTCTCTCACTTTGAATATCGATTTTCATGTATATTCTTTTTTAATCTTTCATCCATGATGGAAAAAGAAGCTGAAGTAGTGATTGTAGAAATTTGTTATTTTATATTTTGTTGTGATGAAGGTTTTGAGTGTTAGGTTATTGTTGTTGATGCATGGAATGGATTATTGTTGTGTTTGACAATTGAGATCTTTGAGATGTGTTTGTTTTCACAGGCTACGAGTTGGAAACTTGAAGAAGCTCTTCAGTTGTTCTTGATTGGGAGTGAAACTGGGGCGGTTCCGGCGCCTGCATCTTTCACTCCTCCTTTAGAAAATGTTGATGCTTGGACTGATCAATCTCTTTTAAGGTAATGCACGTCGGGTTTTGAGTTATGCTTTTTGTAAACTGGAATGTCTTTATTGGCAAATGTTAGTTAATTAGTAGTTATGTTAGTTTTATGGCTTAAATCTCACTGGTTAAGTTTAATTTTTTTGACTTGTAGTGAACCTAGTAGAAAGGATACTGGGAATCCAAGTGGTGGTGTTAATGATGGAGATGAAGTGCGCCCTCCCATACCTGTTATAAGGGAAACTCTTTATGATGATGCAATGCTGTATGGGTATGTTTTTTTCTTTTGGTACCATTTTATTGTTGAGTTGAAAGGAAATACACTGTTAGTTTAACTACTATTATACTAGCATCCAATGAGAATCAACTATTCTGACATGTCAACCATCTCTTGCAATTCAATCTTAACATTAATAATATGAAGTGGAAAACTAATTTATGCTGACAATGTATGCCTCTTAATGTCTTCTTTGTTTACCATGGAAACTATAGGATTTTTGTCTAATAGAGATGCATGTGTATATGATGTTTTCTTTTATTCCTTATCGAGCATGTTGATGTGGATGCAATAGGTTTTAACTATGACATCACTTAAGTTTTTAACTCCAGTAGACTATCCTTGTAGAATGAAATTTGGTGCTTTTTTCATTCTTTTTGTTGCGGGTTGATGTATCTAATCATACTTTGAATTACATGTTTGTATAATACTCTGGATTACATATTTGTAAACTGGGAAATAATGAGCAACAGAGTAAGGTAAAAGAAGAGTGGAATTATTGTGGCTGGATAGGCAATCTTGTGAACTCTATGCAGCTAGAATGATTCAACTCTTTCTGAGCTGTGTACTTTTGACGATGACATATCAAGAAGCATAATGCTAGTATTTTCGTATGGAATTTGAAATGTTTAATATGTACCTATTGTACTGATAGATTGTCTTGCATATTACACTATATAATGTTAGGGCTGTGTTCTTTTAGCTCAGCTTTATATCTGTTGTTTCATGATTACATAGCTGCCACTTGAAGAGATATTGTGGTAAAAAGTCAAGCAGTGCTGTTTTTTTTTCTTCTTGTTTATCCAGGACTAATTCATCACTTTAGTTGTGCTCATTGAGCTTTTTAAGTTAACACCCCTTATGTTTTGTTATGTCATTATATATGTAGGTTTGTGTTTGTATCGTGTATGTATGTCTGGTTTTCAGCAGACAAACTATTCATCAAAATTGTGTTTTAAGTTTAACATCTTTGTGCAGAGGACCAAGGCTTGGACATCTCTCACAAGAACCAAGCTCCTTAATTGCGTTCCGTAACTTCGAACAGGAAACAAGGCGTCCAGGGGTTTGGGAATCAGAGCAAGGTGCCGCCTCTACAGCAGAGAGTTCTCGGGATAATCTTGCCTCTCTTTATCGTCCTCCTTTTCATCTAATGTTCACTGGCTCTTTTGATAAGGTAAATATGGTTCTTAGTGCTTATAATAAAATGCTACTTAGTTTGTATTATTTTGTTTCTGTTAGAGGTTGAATCTGAATTTAGCCAAAGACAAGATCAATTTAAGTTTTTTTATTCAATCTGGACACATCCTGTTTACTCTATTAGCTAATTAAACCCCCCTTAAGGCTTACATATACATCTTTTGTATTTTTGGAATACACTACACATAAAACCATTTAATCATAATGAGCATGCAATGAACATATATGCTAGCCAACAATCAGCACACGAAAATGGATTTCTGGAGAAGAACACATACCTATTGCAGTTGAACCCCATTCAAAATTAACCCTCATGCACATGTCCTCTAATGACATCCCTTGTGCTTGGTCAATCTTAAAAGTTGGGAGTTTGTCCCTTACCGCGTACCACATGGAGACAGATGGAAGGGCTTCAGGGTACTTGAAACAGTACCTTCCAAGGCATCTTATGTTCTCAAAGTTCTTTAAGGGAATAACTAATGTCTGGACCCAACGGTATAGGTGTTCTCCATTCTATTTGTTAGTAGTTGCTTATCTTCTAGTTGAAACTCAGATGTTTGCGTTTTTGGCTTTCTAGAAAGTTTATAGGGACGTAGTAATTAAATTTGGTTCTAAAAATGTTTTAAGCTAGGGATCATGACTGAATAAAAAACTACGTTCTTTACCTTTTAGCTGTAACCCGTCAAGGGGCCTTCGGTTGCACTCTGACTTCTCACTTATTACTATCAATTCAGAAAGTAGGTTATGGTGCTGAGATCCTTGTCAGGGGCAACACAGTCAAGTTCTGTCTGCCATGTGTAAAACTGTATTACAACTTACTAGATGATATTTTAGAGGATATTCAGGAAATAGTTCTGTCTGCTTTTTCGTGTCGACATTCTCTTGTGGGTATTATTAATAATTTTTGTTGTCTTCCCATTCCCCTCTGATATGATGATCTAGCAAGACATTTGCTGACTACCTTCTAGAGGCAAGTGTTATGTAGCAAAATTTGTTCTTTTTTCCCGGCAGGCTAGCATTTTTCTGCCAACCTTCTTTCTTAGTGTACCAACCCTGCTCACTTAAGATTGGTCCAATTGTTGCAAATTTGCATTTGCTATTTGCTCAATTTGGTTAGTTCCCGGTCACTTCTGTCCCATTTCCATCTCTGCTCTGTTTCACGAGTTCAATTTTGCTCTGTTTAACCATGCCTTTATTTGTTAATGTTTGTGTGTAGAAGCTATGACTTTTGGTTATTAATTATTAATGATGAATAAATCTTAATTTTTGCGTAATTTTTTCCTGAGCATTGATGTGTACCTATATGCAATATAAATTATTTATCTTGTTCTTGCTATCTGCTATTTAGAGTTGGTTGTTTGTGCCGCCATCCAGGAGTGGTAGCTATGCTCTTCAATAAAAAATAGCTGCACAGAATGATAAGAAGCCCCATCTAGTAGTTTGAGAATTATAATAAGATGTAAGATGATCTGAAATGTGTTGTGATAAATTCTAAAGTGCTTGCCTTTAATTAACGAGAGACACTGCTGTTAGTTCAAACTAACCACTCACAGAGTATAGAGATCCCCTAGAATTAGCTGTTTGTACGAGCCAGTTAGCTCAGCCTTACAGGCCCTAATATGAATTTCAGGAAGGCTATCACTGAAACTCGGAATCAAATAGTAGATTATTGAATTTGCTTGCATAATATGTGGCAGGGTTCACTCTAGATGGATGGTAGTGCTAGTGCATATATATTGTTAAAACGTGTTAACTGATATGCAGTTGTGACTAAGGTTTGATCTTTGAGTGCAGGCAAAAAGTGCCGCTTCTGTGCAGGATAAATGGCTATTGGTGAACATACAATCTACCAAGGAATTCAGCTCACATATGGTAATTTATTCTAGGTGCTCCGTTTTCAATTTTCTTGGTTATTTGTTTCAGCAACATCATTGCTCATGTCAATTTTTTCTTCATGAAGCTTAATCGAGATACTTGGGCAAACGATGCTGTTTCTCAGACCATTAGTACAAACTTCATATTTTGGCAGGTCAGTTTGTTGGTCTGCTCACCTGAACGTTGGTGGTCAAGTTTTTTTATTTTTGTACTGGTATTTTGAATGGTAGCTTATGATATATCCTAACCACAATAGTTGCTCTGTTGAGAAGTTAATAGATATTTTGACTCATAATTTTGAAAACGACAATGCAAGGCTCCCAGGTTAAGTTTGATAAAAACATAGATTCATTTGGACGATTACTTAGTAGATAATTTCTAAGAGTTTAGAGGATAAGGATACTCCTTAAGATAAAAAGAAAAAAACAAACAACAAAGAAAAAGCAAAATGTCAAGGCAGGACAAGCACCCAATCCCTAAAGGCCCTAAACATACTTGGACTATGAACCCGCTAGATTTATTATATCTTCAAGAGTTTGTGGAGGACTTGTTCAGCTTCTGTGTCTCTTCTACAGTTTGCAGATGGCAATCCTACTCTAGTAGAGATTAAAATAGCACTGAGAACATCATCTCATTGTGCGAGTTTATAATCTGATGGTTAATTTAGGGAATAGTTGTTTAGCAGATGCCAGATATAAATGTAAGGAATGATATCTTGTTAGCTAGGTTCACTGGTTAAGTGGATATGGGATCGTGGTATGGCTTTATGTAGTTGGGAGTTGGGACTTGCTCTATGGGCGATCCTTTGGTTATCAATATTTTGGATCCAGTGGTTGATAAGATCTCCAATCTAAGAGCCTGGAAAATTGGGACCATGCTTTTTTGCTTTTGGAGTTTATGTTATATACATCCACAGATAATATTTTTCCTAGTTCTTTTGGGCTTAGTCAAAGGACTGAGGTGGTTGTGTAGAATTTGTTAGATCAGTATTGGATTGGAAGAGAAAAGAGGGGTTGTTTGGTTGGTATTACATGCTTTGTAGGTTCAAAAAGGGAGGTTTGAGCCTTGGCAGTATTATCATATAGCAGCTATAGGAGCACTATGGCACTTTAGCATAGCGTAATTTGAAAAAACTTCTATTGTTTCGTGATATGCTATATAGTACAAAGTATTGTCAAAGAGCAGCCATTGCGGTTCTATAGCGCTGTTGCGTAGCGGAATTTGAACAAACTGCTATTTTCTGCTATCTGCGATTGACAACATTGAGTCTTGGGGATTTGGGCTTGCATAAACGTTACTGTGATTGTAGATAGCTAAGGCTTTAGTTTGTGTAAAGTAAGAATGCTTAAAGTGAGATAGCTAATGCCACTCTAATTCCCTGGTATTTCAGAATAGCTGTGGCATACATTTGGGCTATATTGTGATATTTGCAGCAATTTTTGGTGATAATATTGATCACATCATTAACATTTACTATATACTATTGTCTTGTATGCAATTTGCCTTTTTCAATTTTTATTTTATTTTATTTAACTATATTTGTTTGTTTTTGCATATAGGTATATGATGATACAACCGAAGGCAGAAAAGTCTGCACTTATTACAGACTGAATTCAATTCCTGTTGTGCTTATTATTGATCCCATCACTGGCCAAAAGATGCGCTCCTGGAGCGGAATGGTTCAACCTGAAAGCTTATTAGAAGTATGTGATACAATTTAATTGCTCACTATGATTGAAACATTTTCTAGGGAAATTAAAACATTATTATTCACATGTAAAACACGGGCTCTATTTGTTTTATATTTCTTACTGATTTGATGAGCTTGTGCTTTTCTTTAGGGTCTGCTAACATTCCTTGATGCCGGTCCTAAGGATCACCACAGTACCTTGTCTCACAAGCGTCCTAGAGGAAGTTCTAGCCCACCTAAAACTAAAGGTTTGTTGCTTGTCTTTATGTGCTTGCTTGTTCAGTGACAGGTTGGCTTGATGTTGAAGGTGTCTTTATTTGTCTTGTAATCTTGTTGACTTATTTACTTCTATTTACGTGTTGAAACTATATAATTGATGTCTTCAATATATCTTTTGTTATTAGATGGACCTTGCCCACCTACCTTATTCCATATCCGATTATTATGTTACTCATTTTGTTTCGAATGTAAAATCTTTACTGCCTGAATTTTATGCCCATTACTGATAATAAAATTGTATTTGGCATGCTTTGTCATCGTCATGATCTTGGTGGATGTTACAGCTACTGTAGATTCAGATGCGAGTAAAGAGGAGGATGAGGAAGTTCAAAGAGCGCTAGCAGCTTCATTGGAAAACATGAAAGAATTAAGTGCAATTGCTGGAGGAGATAATAAAGATGCTAATGTTGCCGGCCAGTTGCAAGAAACAGCCTTGTCAAAGAGGCCTGTTTATCCAACCCTGCCTGAAGAACCTAAGGCTGAAAGAAATCTCTTATGCAGAGTTGGTTTGCGGCTTCCGGATGGACGCCGTGTTCAGCGAAACTTCTTACGCTCTGATCCAATTCAGGTAACACATGTTGCTCTAAATTCTAATACACCTGTAAGATTTCATTGATAGGCAACCCCTCATCTAGTTAGTTAATTACTTAGTTAGTTAACCTAAGGCTGAAAGAACATGGACAGCACAATAGGAAGTTTGGGTCTTGAAGACCATTTCCCAGGTCTCATGAGAAGCAAAGGTGGAACAAATAACAGAAGAACCTGCGACAATCTTGGAGAGGTGGGTCTTGCGTTGACCCATAACTGCTTATAGCTGTCGAGGAATCTTCTAAATTATCACATTAGGTTCTCATGCTAATTGTGGCCCATTTGTATCCCAGCCCAACAAAATCGTGTCCAGTCATGCCCCGATCTATCTCACACATATCTAGTAACTTATTTTTGAAAACATAATTACAAAATTTTGGATTCTTCGATTGGCACAAAAAATACTATATTTATTGGGAACAAACTTATATAAGTCTTTAATTCACCATGCATTTCCTTGTTTGACTTAAACATCTACTAGGATACTATTGGAAAGTTACTTGCATTTTTATTGGATGTCATGGATAACTGGCACTCTGGCAGTCAATTGTACTAATGATATGTAAATGTAGATTGTAATTATCTATGGAAGGTTAATTTCTCCTTAATTTGAATAAGTGTCCACACTGCTGAATTCACACATTTCTTTCAAAGAACCGTGCGCCATTTAAAAACAAGTATTCCGGGTTATGTGGGAATTAGAATTCAAATGCCATATTTTTTGCTTAGAAGACCTGCATGTCTGTTCATGGAGAATATTTTATTTATAAATCTTCTCTGCATCAGTCTTTTATAAATTTATTGCCTAGCGAAAGGGCTCATGCAAGTTCATATTGTATTTTTTCTACTAGTGTTTATTTGTCTGGTTTGGATTCTAATAATGACCCTTTGTTTCTTTTGAAGCTGCTGTGGTCATTCATTGCTGTTCAGCTAGGTGAAGATGAGACAAAAGCATTTAAATTAACTCATGCAATTCCTGGAGCATCTAAAAACCTGGACTATGAAAGTAATTCGACATTCGATGAATCAGGCCTTGCTAACTCTATGATTTCAGTGACTTGGGAATGAGTTCAGATTCATTGCATGAGTTTTATTTTTAGACTCAAGAATGTGGAATTGGTGATATAATCATGTTTTTCATCTTTTGACACGAGGCTGGTTTTATGCTGAAGGAAAGGAGATGGTTTATTTAAACTTTGTGTATAAACTATGAATCTAACTAAATTATGCGTAAAATCAATGGAAATATATCAATTTCGTTGGTACCCTCATCTATATTGTATTTAACTGATGACTGTTTATTGGTGGTGGTTAGTTAACACTGATACTTTATATTTAATTGGAATATAAAATGGATAAATATTTAGCAGTACTCAACCGTATGTGACATTCTACGTTATAATAGTAAGATGCAAAC
This sequence comes from Cicer judaicum, assembly GCA_037974835.1. Classification (NCBI taxonomy): domain Eukaryota; kingdom Viridiplantae; phylum Streptophyta; class Magnoliopsida; order Fabales; family Fabaceae; genus Cicer; species Cicer judaicum. Next base: position 45,034 of record JBBPBS010000217.1, on the reverse strand, counting down.
TTATTTTTTGAAGTTAAAAATTTATTATTAAAAAAAAAAATCAAGGACAAATGAAACTCAAGAAAGAAAAAAGAACAAAAGTGTCATAAGTTTCTTAAATCATGATGGTTTTTTGGTCTTTCTGCAAAAATTATATGTTATAGATTACTTATGTAAAAGGCTTTTCAATGGTAGTAGAGAAATTATGCAAATTTATATTTGCTATCTTCTTGTCACAATATCTTCAAGTTATTAACAATGATGTGAATTTTTAATAACAATAAAGGTTATATTAATACCATAACTTTTTGATTGAATTTTCAAATTCATAACAGATTTAATGGGAATTAATACCATAACTTTTGTAAAATTTAAAGTTGAGTTTTACGAAACTGACTTTTAAACACAAAGTTCAATAAAATAAAATTTTATATTTTGTAAAACTAATGTTCAAATATTACAGAGTAAAAATTACTATGATAATCTTATTAAGCCTATAAATAAATCTTTGACGCTAAACATATACAACAAGAAATCAACACACTTCTTAAATACAAGTACAACACATTGTTATATCTATTACAAAAGGCTACTCATTATCTATCTTATAATACATTCAACTGAAGGTGACATTGCAACCTGCACTGTATCATAATTATAATCCAATATCTCTGACACATAAACTTTTTCCTACAAAACTCCCACAATGGAAATCATGTAATTTTGAGTATCTATGACAACTAACCAATCACATCATGTTAGGTCATTGTTTTATCATCAACCCTTTTACCTTATTTTTTAGATGTTTCTCTAATGTAAAGTGGATATGTGTTCCTGTTATGATAAATTTGTAAATTGAAACAAATATCCCTAAACAAATAATTAAATTAAAAAAATTAAAGAATTATATAAAAAATCAAGATTTGACTTTAGTATAACAAAAAATTAAATTTGTAAAACTTAAAGTTGAGTTTTACGGAATTGACTTTTAGACATATGTTCTATAAAATAAAATTTTATATTTTGTCAAAGTAATGTTCAAATATTGCAAAGTAAATACTTATTTATGTAAAATTTGGAGTTGATTTTTACGTAATCAATGTTTTTTTTGAAATAATATTTTGTAAATTCAACTTTGACTTTTACTGATATAATTGTTTTTAATTAATTAATTTATTTTTTAAAAGTGAAAATCAACTTCATATAAACATTTACTATTATAATCTTACTAAGCTTACAAATGAATCTTTGACACAAAAACAACATATACAATAAGAAATAAACATCAATATATTATAACTTACATATGGAAAACTTAGCCATTGTAATCTAGCACACATGAAATTTTCGCTGACTCAATTTTGATTTGGATTGGACAAGTAATCCCAATTTCAAAGCTATCTTATGCACATGGATTGGTTTCACTGCTTGCATTGCTTGGCAATCATGTTATTTGTGGTTTCAAGTAACATGCATGCTAAGCATGATAAAATCATTGCTTATCCTATTGTGTCCAACGTTGATATTATGAGAATATACTTGACATACTTTTAGCGTTGGATACTTTCCACATCAAACAATTATAAGCAATAAATCACTCAATATAAGAGTGATACTTTTGCTAAACATACAACTAATTATAGATTGCTATGCATTGGAAATTTATTATTTATGTGCTTAATTCAATCATTACAAGACAAGATGCACCAATGTCTGCAATAAACTACCTATCATAAGTGATACTGACAACTCTTCATCTTATGTATATTTTTAATTGTTTTTAGTCTTATTTATCTTTAATCATTAGTTTATTTAAGGATTTATTTGATATATTTATTTGATTTTAGTTATTGGATTTAATAAAATATTTATGTTCTTTTGATTAAGTAGATATTTTTCGTAGTTTTGTGTTGTGTCTTTGTTTTAGTGTAGTACTGAAATTTGGTGAGAAATCAACATGATCTATGTGAAAATATGTCAGTCATATTTGGAGTTGTAGATGTCCAATTGGAGTCAAATCAATGAAAATGAAAGCTAAGATCCATAGATACAACTTTTATGAAAACTTCAGAACTAAATTCGAACTCAAAAGAGGAGAAAATTGCATTAAATGTTAGACAATCGATGCTATGTGCCTGAAGCACAAGTCCCACATCTGGGAAGCGTGGCACGCTGTAGAATGCATAAAAAAGATTTCTAGTGAAAAGTTTGGTGATTTGTGCCCTAGTAGAGAAACTCACAAACGACTAGAAGAGTTTTATGAAGAATCATTCATTAATCTTTTTTTGTAATTCTTTTTTAATCTCTATATTTTGTATCTCTGTCATGAGTAGCTAAACTCTATTTGTTAGGTATGATTGAAACAAGATAAAACTCTTACATGTCTAATTAGATTTCTAGTTATATGAATAAATTTATTGAATTATTTTTCTTATCTCTGTGCTGAATGTTTTTTATTGTTTGACCAACTTTAAAATGTTTTATAATTCATATTTTGAAACGAAAGTGAACTTTACAAATGCTTGAGATAAAAAATTCATGATATTATAGCCTAGGGATAGATGTAGGTCATGAAACCAAATGAATTATTTGCAGAGGTAATAGTTCAATAAGAGAATTCTAGTACTTTAAAGCTTAATTGTAATCTTAAATCCACTAAGTAATTAGGGGTCAAATATGTTGGAATTAAATGTTATGTCACTAAGACATTATGACAAGAATAATAAAGAGAATTAGGTAATAGTTCAATAAAGGAATTTAGTAATTAAGATCAAATTAGAAACTAAGGTTGGACTCTAAGTGAAAGTCATCCCTAGTTTCAAACACAAATTCAATCAATTCGGAAATTTTTTGTTCTATTTTAATAATTAAACATAATTCGATAATAGAACGCAATCCTTGAGTTCGACACTCAGTAATATATTACTTGCAACGATTCAATACACTTGTTGAAACGCTATCAGATACCAAACACATGGGGGATTAGAGGATAATGTATTATTAATCTACTTATTAGCTAAAAGATAAAGTATGTTTAAGCTAGTTATTAGATGCTTACATTGGTCATAGATGAACAGATGTTAGTTCTCATATCATGAATTTTCTATTGGTGCTAACATCTGTTTAAACATACTTTATTTAGATGCTTACATTGGTGCTAATAAAGTATGTTTAAGCTAGTGTGTGTGTGTGTTGGACTGAAGATATGATTAAACTACTTATTAGATGTTCACATTGGTCATAAAGTAATTATGTTAGTATTAAGGTGCTCAAAATGTGCATGTAAATTATCATTATAACATAAGTTTCTGATTTATTTTGGATATCTACACTATTTGAATCCAAATTTGCTTGATTAAAGAGATATATGCAATTCAATCAGAATCATATAAACACAAACTTACTCTCATATCAGTTCATGTAGGAATCACTATTGTCTTGCAAATAAGTGAACTTGATGTTTGTTAGGGTCATGTATGGATTATGATTGGATTTTGTTTAAAATTGTAGTAGTCTTCGTTGATCTATTACTCATGTAAAAATTTATCTATGACATCGTGTATTCTTTTATGGACAACTATATATTGCGATTCTAAGAATGAAATTAAAATAAAGTTTGAAAATATTGATGATTTGATAAAGAAAACTAGGATGAAAACATTATCTCAAATGTAATTTGTAAATAAGTATTTTAACGTGTAAAATAGACTTTTTTTTTAAATTACGTTGCTAATAAATGATATTACAATATCATTATATATATGTATTTTTTTTCTATCAAATACTCGTGCTCTGAATGGATGTTCGTTTAGTAATCAATAAAAAGAGATACAAACGTATATAATAAAGATTACGCAATAAAAAAAGAGATTAAAAAATATACAATATCAATTTAAAATAATGTATAATCACAATCACAATTTGCCAACACTTGAATCAATTGCATCTTTTCTATTTCTAATTTCTTATTTAATGCTTTTAGTTGTATCATAAAATAATTTTACACTTATGCACAACACATATTTAGAGATGAATTTCAAACATGCTAATTTAGAAAGTATTTTTTTTTTTGTTTTGTTTGATGTTTAAAATAAAGTGTATTTAAGTGGTAAGAAACTTTTTAGAGGGAGGGTGATGGGCCTCGCACGCATGTAGATCCGTCCCTAGTTGAGCCTGGCACCCTAGTCTTGATTTGATTGCCAAATTAATGTATTTGTAATTCCACATTGATTGATTAATTAAATCAGAAAAAGCTAGTTCTCTCAACGCGTATTCTTTTTGTCGATTAAAATTTATTAATTCAATACTCAAATCATTTGAAATCTGCAAACTTTACTAGAATCAAATTTTAAAGTAGCAAGATTTACTTGAACTTAATTTAATTAGTTAATCAAATAAAATAGGTTATCTTTAAAAAAATGTGTTGGGTAACATAACACATAAAATCTTTTTCGTAAAAAATGACTTTATGAAGATAAATATTCTTTCGTTCTAAATTATGTCATTCAATAAAATATAATTTCTTAAAATAGATTATCAATAGTGAATTTTGATATTTTTTATTTAGATGTCAACATAAAATAAATTATATATAATATATTCATAAAATCATCAACTTTATAACTATTGGACTTACATATTTCTGGTTTTATAAAATTCATGTATTTTTCTGTGTATATTTAATTAAAAGTTAAAATTATTTCGTGTAGTTTTTCTATTGATAAAATTAGTGTTCGCGTTTTATAATAAGTTGTCTCGACCAAAACAATGATTGGAATGTCGTACGTGATTTTTAATACTATATTGATTGACTTAAGTTGGTTGTCAGGTGCCACGAATCACTACCTTCATCAAATACTTTAATCCAGTTTTCTCGCGATATTTTGTCTAGTCATTTTATAGTCTCTCGATTTACATGTCGATTTCACTGTAGTAGTATTTGTATGTATGTTTTTTAATTGAGTCACTTGTATCTATATTGACACAAGAAAAAATGTGTTAAATTTTATTAAAAAAAAATTAAAAATTACATTAATTAAAAAGTAAGAATGAAATCATTTTCCATAGAAGTAAATTGTCAAAAATTTAAGTTGTATATACATTTAATAATTAGGAATGATGATAGAGATAATGATCAAAATAAAGATCAACTAGAACAAATTAAATCGTTCAAATAGTGGAAGAGTTCAACAAGATCCTAAATATGAAATTTATGAATATTTAAGTGAATATAATTAATTAAAGTTTGATATATATTTTTCTATTTAATATATTTTATGTGTTTTTATTAATATAAGTCATTTTTTTAAATTATTTTATTAAATTTTATTTATTAATTTAATAATTTTTTATTTATTAAGAAAATAAGAATACCTGATCTGATCGCATGACTGATGCAACAATTTTTTAACAAATGATCACGTTTCTGTCTTAAATTTATTAAAAAAAGTTAAATTTATCAAACTTATAAAAGTAAAAAGTTAAATTTATTAAAAAAAGAATATACATAGAAGAAAATCCATTAAAAGTAGTGAATAGTTGGATAGCACCTTATTGTTTTGGTGGTACGCCCAGAACAGCAGCCGGTGAATAGAGGGCCCCATCTGAGATCACGACATTATCATAATTCATAACAATGGTGGGTCGAAAACAACGTGGTAAAGTCACACACACACACACACAACGTAAAAAGCTGAAAGACAACTCACCCTTTATTTCTCTTAAAGATTAGCTAAACCAATAAAGGCCATGCCACCACTCGTCCTATGCTATTCAATTGTCACCTTTTTCTGGATCATTCATTTTTTTGTCTATGTACATTAACTCATGATAATGATATGCATTATTGATCAAACCAAATTTATCAATCACACGTGATTCTTTTTCCTACAAAAATTGTTCTTTTACGTTCCTCAAAACACTGCTTGCTGTTAGTTTTTTTTTTAATTATATTTAAGTAAGTTACGAAAATTGAATTTTAAAGTAATTTATTAAAATATAATTAAAAAATTAAATAAAACTAGTAAAAGTGTTATTAACATATTAACAATAAATTTTGAAAATTTTTCAAAAAAATTAATCGTTTATTTACAATATTTTAAAAACATTTTTAAAGAATTATAACGTTCAATCTATAATTTGAGGTTAAAAATTATATATTTAATATATTAACTTCGTTAATATTATTCTTTTTTTCAGAAAAACTATCTTTTAATTTTTCATTTATTTTTTATAGTATATCCTGATATGATAAAAATCAATAAACTTCTACTTTTCGAATTTTAGAACAAAGTTAAGTCTAAAAGCAATTCTTCAACAAATACTCCTTACAAAAATAAAATAAAATAACAATAAAAATAAAATAAAATACTATACTATATTAATTTATATAAATGATTCATATTTCTTGAGACAAGTGATTAACACAATTAATTTTTTTAACTGTATTTAACCAAAAAATATAATATATATAGACTAACCATATAATATTTAACCACTTATTAACTAAATTATTCATATTTACTAGTACTTTTTCCAAAAACCATTTAAAATATGTAATATACATATGTCGGTAAAATATTATTGGCATGTATTGCTATTTTTTTCCTTGTAGAGTAATTTTTTTCAGAAAAACGATCTTTCAATTTTCAATAGTATATCCTCCTGATAAGAGATAAATCAATAGTACTTATACTTTTCTAATTTTAGAACAAAGTTAGGTTCAAAAGCAATTCTTCAACAAATACTCCTTACAAGCGGAATAAAATAAAATAAAATAGCAATAAAATTAAAATAAAATAAAATAACAATAGAAGTAAAATAAAATATTAATCTATATAGATTATTCATATATATATATTTTTTTCACTGTAAAATTTTAAATTTAAACTAAAAATATATTATATAGACGAATAATATGATGATTTGATGTAGTCACGTCTTATTAACTAAATTATTCATTTACTAGTACTTTTTCAAAAAGGCTTTAAAATATGGAATATCTTATGTCGGTAAAATATTTGTTGGCATGTCACCACTAGCCTTTATGGCCCTATTTAAGACCAACTACTTCCATTAACATTTCACTTCAAACTCCAAACTAGTTCCCTTTTTATTCCTTTGAAATTAACATGGCTCGTTCAATGTCTATGGTTTCCACCATCTTTGTCTTCCTTCTGCTTCTTGTAGCTACTGGTGGGTGTTTCTTGATGCTTAATTAATAACTCTTATATTCTTTATCATTTGTTCCCTTTTGTTATTTTTTATGAGACTATCTATTTTTTTTTTATTATAAATATTCATCACTATTTATCATTCCATTTCACTCATTTCAATCTCTCCAATAAGTAGTTAAGGATACTAGTAACAAAACAGCATAGATTTTGTAATATTAATATTAAAACTTTGAAAACCAAAAAATAAGAATAAAATTCCGTTTTTGAGCATAACATTAAATTAAATTATTTTACAAATTAAAAGCGACAAAGAAACATAAGGAATAATCAATACCATCATTATTTTGTTGTTGCTACTATGTATGGACTGAAGCACACTTACATGACATAATATAATATTTAATATGTATATATTGATTTATCTAAATAATATTTTTGGTTTATAAAAGAATTAGTATTTGGTTTTATTTTTATTTCCATTGATGAATTAATTTTGACAAAAGTATTGTTGTTATAATTAATTTGATTTTGTGATATGGTATATTAGAGATGGTGGCAGAGGCAAGGACATGTGAGTCACAAAGTCACAAATTCAAAGGAGCATGTGTGAGTGATCACAATTGTGCTTCTGTGTGCCAAACGGAACGTTTCTCTGGAGGACACTGCCGTGGATTCCGTCGTAGATGTTTCTGTACTACACATTGTTCTAATTAATTAATGTTTTAAGACTTAATCACTATCAAAAAAATAGTTTAAAAGATGATGGATCCATCACCTTTTTCTACTTTTGTTATTTTGGAATAAAGCTACACCTACCCATTTTGTTATGGGTTTTTTTTCTTTGTCTTTATTTGTAGTTACATCTTTGGATCGTATGAGTGGAAGTGAATGAAATCAATAATATAATGTGTTCTTAATTTATATTTCATATCACAATTTCTTTAACTTTATAGTAGTACTTAGGTAGCAATTGTGGTTGACACATGTGATAGGATCTTTTGATTACAAACTTTGAGATTAGTAGCCATTTTCAAGGTTTTAAACAGTAGTCAATAGAATTAATTGTAACATTTTCATCCAAATTTTAAGATAAAGAATATATGAATCATTTATGTATATAACATCTCTTTAATCTTTAATTGATTATGAACTAGTTACTTAAACTTAAATTCCAACAAGATAGTAATATATATATTTTTTAAATAGTTCTCTTAATGTAGAGATCTCTACTTTGGACTATTTTTTTATTGTTACGACAATATATTGAAAATGGTCAAGGATTGTATATGGACCGACAAAAAAAAAAAATACTAAATATATTCAAGACAAGTTTGACATTTTCGCACCTGACTCTACACTTGACTAGTTGAGAAAATATGCATCAACTTTTATTTTATTTTAGGCGTAAAATTTAAGTTTCCATATGCATTTACACCTATATTCATTTATATATATAAAATAATAATTTAAAAGTCATATTTATTAATTAGAATTAATACTATAAAAGAATTAATATTATACAATAATAAAATAAAAAATATTAAAATCATATTTTCTATAGAGAAAATATTACAATTTTTAACATTTTAAAAAAAATATTAAATTTGTGCATGTTAATAAAATTTAAAAATGACAATAATATTAATATTGAATTGGATTTGGGTTTGGAGTGGATATCAACATGCTCATACTTGTCTCTCAGTTATAATTTTGAAGAAAGCTTGCACATGCACTACATTATAATTCAAATTTAATTTAATTATAATTTAAATTTTAATATTATAATTATATTAATTTATTATATATAATAATGTAATAAACTATTAATTTGGAATTAAAAATTAATTTATTAATTGCCCTCACAAATGCCCAGTCAGCAATTCTTTGTGGCGCCCTCACAAATTCAGCTTGGATTTTGTGGCGGCCAAAAGCCCTCACAAATGCCCAGTCAACATTCCTTTGTGGCGGCCAAAAGCCCTCACAAAAGCTCAGCTTTCCTTTGTGGCGGCCTATGCCCTCACAAAGGCATACTTTTGTGGCTGCAAAAGACCTCACAAATGCCTGTATTTTGTGGCTGCAAAAGCCCTCACAAATGCCAACGTGTTTCAGCTCCTTTGTGGCTGCAAAAGCCCTCACAAAATTTTGTGACCAGCTTCTTTGTGGCTGCCAAAAGCCCTCACAAAAGCCACATTTGTGGCTGTTTTTTTCCCTTTGTGAGGGCTTTTGGCCCTCACAAAAATGATGTTTTCTTGTTGTGTGGGTACTTGCAAATGCGAGTTGCGTTGCCATCCTTACCCGATGTTCACCTCTCTTTGGATAGATTGATAAAACACTAAAAATGTAAGAAATAAATACGAATAGAATATCTAACATCTCATAATGCTATACATACATATAGGAATATTTGATTATTCCTACAAAGACAAGTTATTTAAGCATGTTTTGTAATCACTCACATATATTAAAAGAACGTCGCTCATGTAAGAGTGTTTCAAGTCAAACACGGTTAACTATATGCAGTTTTTATTTTGTAGACTCTCGAAAAGAATATGTATCATATTAATATAAATAGTGATACTCAATCCTTATCAATTCTACTTTAACGGAATATATAGGAGTAATCTTAAAATATATTGAACAAGTTTTTTCAAAATATGTTTAATGTAAAATGAATGAATTTAATATATATATATATATATATATAATATACAATAAATGAATATCAACTTAATTTAATTTTTTACTGTTAATATTTATTTACATATATTTTCAAAAATATGTTTAAAAATAGTTAGCTTAATGAGTGTTTATTTTAATTGTAATGTAAGAAACATAAGTTCTATAACCCATTTATTCAAAATCATAATTTATCATAAAAATATCATAATTTTATCATCACATAATCAATATACCCATTATTGTGACATATTGTAATTAATTTTCTATCAATAGTTTTATTTGTTTGTGTAAAATTTATTGTTTATGTCTTCCAAATGGAAATTTGTGGAGCTCAAGATATGTTTAAAAATTAGCATATATTAGTTTATGTCATTAGTAACTTGATTTTCATTAGGAAGAATCTAAATTATAACTCTTGTGAATTCAAACAATAATCTGTATATAGTTTAGTGTCGTTATACATGAGTCCATTAGCATGATTCCTATTTGTGAAAATCCAATATAATTTTAGAATATCGTGACGGATTTTGCACAAAATATTTGAGAAGTTGGAGAGCGATAAATATTAATCGAAATATTATAATTGAAATTTTTAAAAATCATATAGTTTTTGTTAGAGTATTACAATTTTCACAAGTCACACAATTTTCACAAGTCATACAATTTTTGACAAGTCACACAATTTTCACAAATCACACAATTCACACAATTCAATCAAATAAAATATATCCATTTTAAAATTTTCATCTTTGTCAAAAAAATTTCTTCTTGAAAAAATGCATCAATTTTTTTATGTTTAAATATTGTGTCACAATTAAAAATAGTATTACACTATATCATATATCAATGATTAACCTTAAAAAACTATTGCTAATTAGGGTGTCAGAGTTTGTTGACTCAAAATTAGTTAGTTTATTCTTCTATATTTATGTATATATAGAGGTTGTTCTCTCATATAGTTCAAGGATATTTTAATAATTTATCGCTATTATTTTGATAATATATATATATATATATATAAATATAGAAGAAATTTTAAAAAATAGGAATGCTGCTGGTTATATATATATATAACTTCCGAGAATAGAGGTCATTACACCAACAACATCAATAGCCTAATTTAGACTATTCAAAAGAAATTACCTCACACGAAGATGGTATGAGACAAGTGGTCTGCAAACATTTTTTTGAAAAAGAAAATTCTATGGATCCAGGCAGCAATTCTTATAATGAAATGTATATATAATTGATAATTGATTTACGAATAGAAGGATTAATTGATTTACCATAGAGGGATGGGATGAAATAATGTAACTATAAGTGTTATATAAACAGAGTTAAAAAGAAAATTATAAGTGATATGATTATTTTGTTAAAAAGAAAATTATTTTTTTGTTCAATTTTTCTTATGAAGTGTTTTTTTTTTCGGTGCAGGGATATTTTAAGACAATAGTTAGATACTTGCAATTTTAAAAAAAAATTTAAATTAAATTTTTGCTCGAAAAATTTAAAAAAAAAAGTGTAAATAATTATTTATCATAAATTTTTTAGAATATTTTTTTATAAAATATAAAATTGTCAAATTTTGTTTTTAAAAAAAATTGAATTACTTTTTGAAAAGTGAACCTATAAACCCACTAAATTTATACAGGGGCTTTCTTCCAAATTATAACTTTAAGATTTTTTTTAAAATTATAACTTTTTAACAGTAAAAAAAATAAAAATAAACTTACCCCTTGATTTTATTTCCCAATTTATAATATGTAAATTTTTAACCTTAATAAAAAAAGAATATTACACAGATAAAAAAAGAATGTAATGTATAATGTTGTGCCCATATAAGTATTTCTCTATATACATACAGGGTTGTTTGTTTCAAATTATATAAAAAGAAGTAAAATATAGAGTCCATTTGTTACAGATTATAAACAAAAAGTGATTTTAAACTAAAATAAAACAAAACTCCTAAAAGTAATTATTTCTTAAAAAAGAATGTATTTTATTTACAATAATGCAACAAACAGCCCCAAAATTAGAAAATCTTATTATATGAGTGAGGTAAGAGAGAGTAAGTAGAGTATTTATTAAAAACAAATTTCTCATAAAAGAACATAATATTATGAACCAACAAAAGTCATAGTAAATGGGAACGACAGCCATTGATATGATGAAGAGCAAAACAAAAAGAAACAAATGAGAAGCATCAATTAAAAAGTAGTTGGTTCACCAAAGAAGGCTATAAACTAGGATACAATGAGACGTTTTATATAAAGAGTACCACCTGCAATGCAATGCCTAAATCCTCTACAATCCATGGTGGCGGCGGCTTCGAACCAGAAACGTTGGAGATGGTGGTGGTGGCTTTGAATATTGAATAAGCTGTGAGGGAGATGGAAATTTTAGGGTTTCGTGTGAGTGATAGTGATAGTGAAGACTGAAGACTAAAGACGAAGGAAGTAAGGATGGAATAATGGGTATGATGAATTATACTTCTACTCTATAATTTTTCAAAAATTGCTAACTTTACTCCTTTCACTTTTACCATCTTACAAATTTAAATTTATATTTTACTTTAGTTATATTACTCTTTTAATCCTTGACGGTGATTGATCCAGTTTTTTATATGTTATTTATGTTTTTTTCTTCTTCTTTCAATTAAGTCTTTTAAGTGGTAATTTGTTTGTAACATTGGTCGTTAGTTTGCAAAAATATATTTTTCAGTGATTTTGTTAAAAAATGTCATGTGATCGTTGCAATGCTAACGTGTGCATAATGTTGCTACCGTCACAAATTAGTCCTTTTAACTTTTTAAAAAATATACATTTATAATTTCTTAAATTTGAACTAGTTTTCGCGCAGATTCAACATGCGTCTTTTACCTATTTGTCATTTTCCTTTTCCACTCCATCTTAAAAAAAAAACCTCAAACTCAATATTTGGATATTAAGTTATATATTCTAAAATGTGTATCAATCAGCTTCTTCTTCTACTTAAGTTAGCTGCAAAATGGCTTAAATCATATAAAAAATATGGATCCAATATAAAAAATATTTAAAATGTCTTTTCTCTAATCGTAGCTTTCTATCATATCATTGGATCAGATTGAATATTAATTGAGTCAACAATTATGCAATTCAACTAAAAGTATATAGCTATTAGAAGAGTATATATTATACTAAATCTTTTTTTATTTTATAATTCTAAAAAAGGATAATTGTCTAATCATCATGATCAAAGGCTTGGAGCTCCATTGCTTTTGTGCAGAAGAAAAAAATTAATAAGGAACTAAAGAATCCGTTCAGTTAACTTAAAAAGCAATTCTCATAGGGTGAAGCCATAGTACAAAATGCATAATAATAGTATAATATAATACCCAACATTGATTGCAGTCTCCATTTTATCCCCAGTCAAAACCCAAATCTTAATTCCTGCTTGAGTAAGCTTGTCAATGCAATCAGGAACCTTGAAAAGAAATACAAGAGCCTTCGTTAACGGCTTATGTCCTTAAAAATAAGGCTTGTTTTTTGACAGAAGGAAATAAATAAGACTTGGAGAACAATTCAACCATTTTTTTCTTCAAAATGTAGATCTTTAAAACATCATCAAAAAGTGTAAGCCAAAGCCACAAAATTTACAAACTCACCTATTCTATAAGCAGCTATAGTCTAGTACTTTTTAATTGAAAAAGTATTTGTCATTTTTAATTGAAAAGTACTTATTGTCGTTTGATGATAAACTATTGTAAAATTACATCTACCCATCTTAAAGATATCGATCCTAAAGCTTTGTGTGTCTGTGTACAGGGCACTGTAGCAAATCGTGGATTGTGAAAATTAGAGGTTTGTTCAAATTTTGTTACGCAACAATACTATAATGCCACTATTCGACAATATTTTGTATTAAATAGGATATCCTGAAACAATAGTGATTTGTTCAATATTTTATATATAATATTCTCAAAATATTAAACAATAACAAATAGTATCGGGTTATGTTTAAAATATATGAAATAATAAAAAAAAAACTAATAAGTAATGTTATTAAAAAAAACAAATAGTAGATTAATATCAAATCTCATACTAATAAAAAATTAACTATCAAATATTACATATTTAATTTGGTTTGATTTTAAAAAAGAATCTAAAATTCAATCTTATTTGATCGATTTTCATAATTTTTTTTAAAATAAACAATAATACTCAGATTTGTATGATTTTTCATTTTTTTAATTAATTTACAATTATTATTTAGATTGATTTGAATTTGAACACCTCTACATTTATTACCCTCTTTTAAAAAAATAAGCTAAAGAACCTTTATTTTCCTATATAAGATAAGTTAGCTTTATTTGTATTTCAAATCAACAAGTTCCAATTAGTTCTGTTTCTTCATAGTAACTAATTCTCCTATATGGCTCGTTCCTTTGATTTCCATCATCTTAGTCATATTTCTATTTCTTGTGGCCACTGGTGAGTTTTTCTTGATGTTTAATTAATTAGTACCATTATTTTTTTTTGTTGATCTCAATTAGTAACTATTTATTTTCTACTATTGCACACTTACATGACATAATATACTCTATGATTGTGTTTAATATTCATTTAGTGTGATTTAATTTCTATTTATTTATTATTTTTATAAAGTGTTGTTAATTTATTTTTGTTAATGATTTTGTGACATGGATAGAGATGGGACCAATTAGGGTGGGAGAGGCATGAATATATGAGTCAGAAAGTAACAACTTCAAAGGACCATGTGTCATTGATCACAATTGTGCTATTGTTTGCCAAATTGAAGGTTTCACTGGAGGACAATGTGAAGGCTTGCGTCGTATTTGCTTTTGCACTAAACCTTGTTAAATATGTACCTTTGTTTAATTTGGAATAATATGGAGTGCTCTAAATTTCTATAATGAGTTTTATTATTTTTTGTTAATATTTATTTATTTTGCATATTTTTTCTGAAAATATGTTTAGCAATAATTTTATCATCTTATAACCAACAAAAACTTAACCGAGCCATAATAATTTTCTATCAATAATTTTTCATTGTTTGTATAAAAAATATTATTTATTTCTTGCAAATGGAAATTTTGTGTGGCTCATGATATGTTTGTTTAGCAATAAAACAACTATCATATATTAGTTTAAGTCTTGTAAATTTAACAATAATTTCTATATAGTTTTGCACCGTTATAAGTAATCCATTAGCATGATAATGTTAGTAGGAATCCAATGAGGTTTTTTCAATTGAGAGTTTAAAAGATAGAATAGTAAGAGAATTCAACGAGAAGGAAATAGAGTGTAATAGGTAGATCTCATGTCACACGTTGTTACCACTTGATGAGGCAGCAAAATGAAAAGAGATCATCACTTTAGATAAAAAGTTAGCACAACAAGAAAAGGGGGCTTTTGTGAGGGCCAAAAGCCTCACAAAGGGAAAAAAACAGCCACAAAAGTGGCTTTTGTGAGGGCTTTTTGGTCACAAAATTTTGTGAGGACTTTTGCAGCCACAAAGGAGCTGAAACACGTTGGCTTTTGTGAGGGCTTTTGCAGCCACAAAATTCAGGCATTTGTGAGGGCTTTTGCAGCCACAAAATTCAGGCATTTGTGAGGGCTTTTGCAGCCACAAAAGTCTACCTTTGTGAGGACATAGGCCGCCACAAAGGACAGACTGAATTTGACTGATCCAGCTTTTGTGAGGGCATAGGCCGCCACAAAAGCCAAGCTGACTGGACATTTGTGAGGGCAAAGGCCGCCACAAAATCCATGCTGAATTGCTGACTTGGCATTTGTGAGGGCATAGGCCGCCACAAATGCCAACGTAATTAAAAAATTAAATTTTAATTTGAAATTAATAGATTATTAAATTATTATATATAATAAATTAATATAATTATAATATTAAAATTTAAATTATAATTAAATTAAATTTGAAATATAATTTAATTATAAATTAAATTTAATATACATATATATATATATAAATAAAACTAATGTTAATATAATTAAAAACAAAGATTAGTTAATTAAATTTAAATATTAAATTTAAATATTAAAATTTAAATTAATAATTATAAATATAATTATAATTATAAATATAATTATAATTATAATTATACATTAATTTAAATTAATAATTATAATTATAAATAAATTATAATTTAAATTAAAATTAAATTAAAATGTAAATAAAATTAAA
>JBBPBS010000214.1:4272017-4384793 GCA_037974835.1 Cicer judaicum | reverse complement strand
TAATTATCCTATTTCAAAAAAAAAAAAAAAAAAAGAAGTTACTCAATTTATCATGCCATGTCCTAGGTGTTTATTTTAGACCATACAATGATTTCCTAAGTTTAAATACATGGTCTGGAAATTCATAACTTTCGAAACCTAGGGGTTTCTTAACATAGACTTATTCACTTATATAGCCATTTTCGAAATGCACTTTTAACATCCATTCGAAATAATGTAATATTATTATATGCAGCAAAAGAGAGTATGATACGAATAGTACTAACGTGACCACTAGAGTAAATGTTTTACTGTAATCAATGTCTCCATGATGACTATACCTTTGTGCAACAAATGTAATCGTTCAGTATTCGTTGGTATTTTAAATAAATAAAACTAGAGAAATCAAACAAAACCAACACTAGTGGTCTAGTGGTAGATAATTGCATATTAATGTAGAGACGAATTCGCTTGTGATGGTGGGTCCATCACTAATCAAACTATGAGATGAAAATAAGCGTATTTGAGCTCATTTCAAAATATTCTTTTCTTAGTGTTGGGTCTACATGAGGAATAGAAAGTTGACAATATTATTATTATTATTAAATAAAACCAACAATTACTAAAACTAATTTTTTTTTATAACAGAATTTCATTACTAAGGTATTACCAATATTTCAAAACTAAAATTTATATAAAGAAATTTAAGTAATTACTATTTTAAAATACATGAATAACAAAAAAACTCTCATATTCACAATACTAACTAGTTGATTAATAAAATAGTTTATTATGAAATTTTGGTTGTTACACGTTTCCACTGACACTTCCACATGATGCGTTGCCACTAGGGATGGGAATAGGCTAGGCCGTCCGTAGGGGCCGATGGCCTGGCCTGGTCTGGCCTATTTAATAAAAAGGCTAGGCTCAGGCTGTTTTTAAAGCCTATTTATTTAAATAGGCTAGGCTCAGGCTTGTAAAAAAGCCTGTTAGGCCTAACAGGCCGGCCTATATATATTTATTATTTATTAATATTATTTTTTATTATTATATTAATAATATTATTTTCTATTTTAAATTCTATCAATTAGGCAATCACTTACTAATCATTCTATATTCAGTAGTCATTCCATATTCGATAACAGTTCTATATTTGGTAGTCGTTTTATATTCGGTAATTGTTCAATTAGTCAATCACTTAGTAGTTGTTCCTTATTTGTTTAAGAAGTAATAATGGATTCGTTTAAAAAGGCTTTTAAAAAGGCTTCCAGGCCAGGCCAAACTATTAGAAAGGCCAGGCTTAGGCCGAAAAAAAAGCCTATGATAGGTCGTAGGCCAGGCTTAGGCCGAAAAAATAAATCGTAGGCCAGGCTCAGGCCTTTCAAAGCCTGGCCTGGCCTGGCCTATTCCCACCCCTAGTTGCCACTAAGACAACTTCCACGATGATGCATATGTAATGACATGATGATATATTATAAAAAAATTATATTCTCACACAACCCACTAAGAGTCATGGCATATGCATTCAAAATCACTTTTTAAAATCATATGTTCTTGAGTGCTAATTCTTTCTTTTGAAGCTCCGAAATTCATATGTTCTTCTTTTAAGATCTTTTGAAATAATGTTCCTTGACATGAGGCAATCAACATTTCTCTTGAATTGAATTCAATCAGTCAACACAGATCATTACTCTTGTTAAGGGGGTTTTTGTTTGAGTGGGTCGCACTGCCTTTATTCTATATAATAAGAAACAAAGGGGTGCCCCAGTTATAGGTTGATACTCATGGAGGGTATTTTATAGTTACGAGATAATGTTTGGTTCGAGAGTTTTCCATATACTTTTCTTATACATTGATAATGAGCAGGATAGTCGAGAATTTTATTCTTGTGAGTGACTATTCTTCATCGTTACTTACTTTGAATAAGATAAAGTAGCTACACTTAGCTAGTTGATTATATTATTGAGGGACATGATGGAAAATGACTGCAATATTTTTTATACATTTGTCTAATATGTATATACAAAATGATCATCTTCTTATTCTAGTTTTTCTATTCTTGATTTAGTTGATTGAGGATTACATTCAAGCCTCATATACATTCTCAACATCTTCATTTTCCATTCATAGGCGGCTAGAATTTTCACATTACAAACATCAAATTCCCCACATGATTGATATATTCAAAACATATTTAGTTAATCTCATGTCCCAACATATCGAAGTCCATCCAGATAGTGGATATTTGCATCGTTCTCACATTCTGTGGAATTTATAGCATGATTGAAATTATGTATGAGATTTTAGCAAACTTTATTCTGAATGGACTACTTCCAAATATGTTTGGTATATGGTTTAAAGAAGAGAAAGAAAAATAATGTTTGGTAAGAGATTGTGAAACATATGATGGGGTGAGAATGGAAAAGGAAACAATACAAAATACATTTGTTTGATATTCAAAATATTGAGGCACATTAGTATGATCAATGTTTTAGGATCAAATTAAATAATATTAACAATCATGGGGAAACATGATAACATTTTCATTGTTGACCTTGCCCCTTGTATATATATGGGAGAACATAGTCAATAACTTCAAAGTTGTGTTTAACCAAGATTTTTTCTTCAATAGTCATAAAAAATTCATACAAGATTTGCCATTTTTTAGATTGATGACATTAAATAATAATCGGTAACGATGAAAGTTCAACATAGATGACCCAACTTCTAGAGATTTACTTCTGACGAAAGCCAATGAAGTATGTTCATGACTTAGAAGTTGGGGGTGTATGATGAATATGAATCTAATTAGTATTAGGTTCAAATCTTGTGGACAAGTGACTTGAGATAGAGTATAACCAAAAAGTATACTAAAAGGTAACAATTGTTAGACTTATGAAATCAAGGGGTAACACATGAGTTCTTCGTGATATTTTGTTTTTATGAAGGATCCCCATGATTTCAAGTATCGACGGTTGTATGATTTCCAATCTTTTAGCCATATGATTTTTCATTTGGTTTAGATCATCTTTGTATGTTTCAATTCATCCATGATTTTAACTCAAGAACATGTTCGGTAAGGGTGTCACAATACTTTTTTTTTGTTGCTTTTATTTGTCGTTTTTTTTAGGAAAATGTAATGAGAATGTAAAAAAATAAATGAAATAATTATACATTTAACAGAAACATTTTACTACCTCCTAATATGCAATTATTTTTTCTAAAAAAATAAAGAGAAAAAGAAAAACATGTTGTAAAATGAAGTAAAAGATGAAACATGCATGATTATGTCCAACATGGTTCTTTTCTTATTTGATGGTTTTTTTTATTGTGAACCTTACTATGGGTGGCAATAATGATGATAATAATAGTATTAATGGTAGTAATGAACATAATAATAGGAGCAATGTGTTGTAATAATGGTAGTAATGAACGTAATAATATGAGTGATGTGTTGTATATTGATTTCTGTATCGTTTTATTTTAGGCAAACACTTTTATTATTTTATTTTTATTTTTATAAACTATAAAGAATAAAAATTCAAGAACAGCTTGGCGAGTTGGCGACACATATGTGACGCAAATTGACGGCGATAATAACAAGATAATTTAATATCTAACGCATAAGAAATAAAACACAATAAAGATGAGATATCACAAATTTTTGATAAAGAAATAAACGATTGTACAACAATCAAATTGATTCTTATTAGTTGATTACAAAACTTGATCGTGAAAACAAGAAAAAATTCTTATTTTATATCATACGTGCATAGAATAGTAAAAAAAAACTCTATAACACTAATGATGTCAACAAAAAAGATAGACGGATAGAAAAATGAAAAAATAATAGTTTACCGCACTGGAAAAGTTCTTTAATAGCTCCTAGTTCTAATCGTTATTCTCCCTTTTCTCCCTATTATTCTCTCTTCGCTTTTATTTTTTTTACAATATTTAAGTTTAACCTTTTGAAGTTGATATTCATGACCAAATTTACCTTCTTTTGATTTAAATATGTGACAAAAATATATTACTTTGTTATACCTTTCTCTTTGCTTTCAAAGTCAATGTATTGATCACGCTCCTCCTTTAGAGACACTTCTTTAACCACTTGCACAAAAAGATTATCAAAGTTAGACATGTAGTTGGAGTCAACTTCTTACTCTTTGTCTCTCAAATATTTATCTTCTTCTTTCTTTTCTTTAATTTTCTTTTTTCGCTCATAAGGCTAACTTATTTGTTTCCTCTTCCTATTTCTTTTTTTTATTTTTTTTTTATTTTCTCTTTCTCTCTCGCAACTAGCTTCTCTACTTTTCTTGTCTCTTTTATATATCCATTTTCATAAAGATATTTCACCTACTCAAGATCCAATACAAAATCTCTTATCATAATTTTAACATTACCTTTCTTTTTTCTCTAAATCTCCTCTCATACCTTATTTCCTCCTCATCATAACCTCTCTGTCGTCTTTCTTTCATAATTTCAAATTCATCTTCATTTTGAGATGATCTTACATGATGAGATCTCTTATCTCTTTGATTGACAAGCTTTTCTCTCAAGGCATTCATTTGAGTATTTCAAATTTTTGTAAAGTGATACACAAGAGAAGCTATTCTAGGAGAAGGTGAGTTAGGTTCACTTCTATTCATGATTTCAACAACTATAAGCACGTAAATGACAAGAACATGTCAAGAAAATAAAAATAAGGTTCTCACCACTCACCAAGTGTTTACATTTAGGAAATGTATCATTGGTATATATTACTCAATGATAGTTTTTTTTTTTCAATGATTTGCACTCTTGCCTTTTTTCACTCAACCTCTTTTTTCAAGTTCTTAAAAATATCCTAACCAAAATCCAAACACTGTAAGTCCACCAAATCTATCAACACAAGCGTTTTAAGAAGGAAAAATCTAAGAAAAAATTAAGAAAATTTAAAATATCAAAGTTGAACTTGAAAAGCTTAAAAGAGTTTACAAGAATACAATTATTTTTGAGGTTTTATTGTGGGCAATTCTTGTGTGTGTGTGTTTTTTTTGGTGCAAAATACCTTTTTTTTTCTTTCAATAAGTGCTTATGTGTAGAATAAAGTTTTATCAGAACTTATCTTTTCAGAAATTTATCTGCATATTTGAATTCCTTTAATTTTTCTAATCGATTTGGCCATTTGAATTTCCAGAATCATACATATATAGAAGAAATAACATCAAAACAAATTTATAATTAAAATTTTAGATCAAACAATTCCAATTAAGAAGACGATGAAAATAAACCCAATTTATTTTTCTTAAAAACAGCAACCAAGGATTCAAAATTCACCAAATTAAGAGCAAGTAATCACCAAACAAACCTTCGTACACATATTATAACATTATAAATAACAAATAACTCAAGATTGAACAAGATTTTGAATAAAATACTATAAATTGAAACCAAAATTTTAAATATCTCAAGAATACAAAACACTGATATAGAAATTCATAACAAAGATTACCACTAGGGATACAAGTTCTGAGTAAAAAATTATGTAGATTTGAGTTGATTCTACATAAGATAAAGGATCCATCATATAATATTTTTAAATAAAGTGGTAAAATATATTTTAAAAATAAGTAAAGTTTAATTAAAAAGTATTTTAATTAAAAAATATTTTATTCGTGATTTATACACAAGTAATCCTAAACGATATACAATGATTTGGCAATACAATTATCACGTTGGTGAGAAAAAAATTGAATTCTTTTTTGAAGACTTATAATATATATTTATACCTCATAATTTATTAAAGGGTCGTACTAAGTTGCGTATTAAGAGTGCTTGTTAAAAAAAATAAAAAAATGAATTAAGAGAAATCTTTTGACTTTAAAAAAACAAAATTTAAAATTTAAAGTACTCTCAAATCACAATTTCCATGATGATATCAATATATTTTGTTTTTTATTCAATTATTTTTTATTTCTTTTATAATCACTTAAAATAAATTATATTTGATTTCTTAACATGTGTCAATTGTTACCATTTGCCAACATTAAATCATATTATTGTAAATTAAGTTAAATAAATTTTTAGCCTTTATAAAATTTTGAAATTAATTCTTATAAAATAATTTTAAATGTTTACTCTCTAAGAGCATTATTTTATTCACTGTTAATCCCTATAAATTTATTTTTACTAAAAATAGTAAGAGTCTATGTTGAACATATTTTTTTATAATAATAATAATAATAGTACTAATAATAATAAAATGTGCCTATCATCAAATTTGGTAGAAGCAATTATTTCATTAACGTTAAATGTGATATTGTCATAATAAGGTGTCTTTAGTGCAAGGATCAATTAGAAAGTATCATGAAATAAGTGTGAATGATTTATACTATAGATACAAAATGACCAATTACAACTAAAAATAAAATATTCAACATTACCAAATTATGGTCAATTACCATTACCGATCAATTATAAATCAATACCTTTTTCTTTAAGAAAAATAAATCATTACCTTTAATATTTTACTTAATGATAAAATAAATTATTACATAGAGAGTCATATGTCACATAATAATAAAGTAATGGAGTATACCGTTTACCAAAAATCAAAAAGGAAATTTTACTATCAATTATAAATTAATATCGTAAGAATTTTTACTCAATGTGGCAATAAATAATTTGTTCTTTAAAAAATATTTGCACAAACTTAAATATTAATGGTAAACTAATTTTTTTTCTGTTTTGATTCTTTTGAGGGTTCAACATCTGTCTATATAAATACGTAAACATTGTTTAGTAATGTCATGTAAAATTAATCTCTCATATTTCTTTGCAAAAAAGAAAAACATTATAGATACAATGGAAAAAACATTGAACATGATGTTAAAGATGATGATGTTGTTTGTTGTTATTGCTACTATCTTGTTGGGAAGTGTGCATGGAACACGACCAAACAAGTACATTGATTGTATCCCACTCCCAGAAGCATGCATTGTCAACAAAAAATGTTGTCATCCACTCAATGTTTTTGCTACAACTCCATAGTTTTAAGAAATATTGTAGTATTTCTTACATAATAAGATGTAATGAAATGATATGAAATGAATAAGATATTATGGTTCCTTATTTACTATTTCAATTTATTTTGTTTTATCTTTTACAATATATTAAATTCAAGATGTGAATCAAATAGTTATTTTATTGAAATTTTATAGAGGAAAGGAATGATGTCTCAATCTAAGGTAAGAAATATTATAGGATTAAAAATTCATTTAAAAAATATTATATTTATTTTCTTCTAAATTTCTCATCACATAATTGAATGCATTGATTTTCAAGTTTTTTCAACGGTCTTGAATTCCAATATTGTTACCTCTATTTCTATAGATCAGCTATACTTTAAAATTGTTGTTGCAATTTTATATTGCAGAAAAATACATATAAATGTGTCATGAAAAGAATATTAATGGAGCTATCCCTACTTCAAAGTTTGTTTCTCTTTGGAGGAATAACAACTTCTAGAATTTTTCCTTATTTTTGAAAAATTACTAAGTTAAATTGAAATAGAAACTTAGGGTTCTTGGTATTGCTGGTTGTGTGAGTGTGGGGTAGAGGAGAGATGGAGATTGTTCTTCCTTAAGTGCACGCGTATCCTTTTTTACTAGACTCAAGCAATTCTTTTTTTTTTCTCGTAGACTCAAGTTAAACTTAAATCTTGTAAAAAAATAAAAGCGAAGAGAGAATAATAGGGAGAAAAGGGAGAATAACGATTAGAACTAGGAGCTACTAAAGAACTTTTTCGGTGCGGTAAACAATTATTTTTTTAATTTTTCTGCTCGTCTATTTTTATTTTTTTTGTTTACATCATTATTGCCATCGATTTGCGTCGCCAACTCGCAGTGTTTGCCTAAAATAAAACGATACAGAAATCAATATATAACACATTACTCCTATTATTACGTTCATTACTACTATTATTACTATTATTATCATCATTATGTTGTTAATTTATTTTGATATATATATATATAAAATAAAATTAATATTAAAATCCATCAACACATAAATATTGTGTTTTGATTTCTCACCTATTGCACTGGAGATATGTAGCAGCAATGTTTTTCTCTTATGAAATCAAATTAATAAAAAAATATTTTTTCTTTTTTTATTAATATAAATAATTAAATTTTTTTTATTATCCTTTTTGGGGTAAAAATAAATAAATAATTAGTTTGTATATAGTTAATTATAAGGTAAATAGTTTGTAAATAGTTTGGTTCAAAAATCATTATTTTAGGTTTTATCCAATTTTTCCTTTAGTAAAAATAAAATTTGTGGCTACTTCTTTTTCGCGGACAAACTAGACGCGACAAATGGCGACTCCGTTGGAGACTTTTAAGAGTCAAATCTAATCTAATTAATTATAAATAGTTATTTTATTATTTATTATTTTATTTATATTACTTCTATTGTTTTATTTTTTTTATTTTGTTATATTGTGAATATAATTATATGTGTTTTGTCAATTTATTTTTATTGTGATTATTTTTTTTATTTAATTTATTTTTCTATACACTACCCTAACACGATTATTACAAGAAAGTCAAATTCAGAGAAAAATCACATTTTAATTCTCTTTGCAAATGATTATTACAAGAAAGTCAAATTCAGAGAAAAATCACAAAAGTATACTTCCTTTACTATTTAGAGCAATATCAATTAAGTGTTAACTTATTCTTTCAATAAATAACTTTTAAGGCCATATAAAGCGGTCGTACACGCCCAGATAGACATAGTGGAATCCAACTAAACCAAACCAAGTTTAATTGTTGGCATACATTCATCTTTTAATAGCTTTCCATACAACACAAAATCATACAACACAAAAACTAATTGATACTTCGTTCTACCGCTTAGTTTTAACATTTAAAAAGCAAATATCTAATATAAGATTATAAACCTATGATAGCATATGCATAAAAAAATGTCCATTGAAGGAATTGTACTCTAATAGCTTGTGCATGTGCTCTTACCTTTATGAGAATGTGCTTCTTTTCTTCTTTATTCAAGTCCAAGGTATAAGGAAATCGACAAGAAGTTTTGGGCACAAGTGCAACAAGCTAACACTCCTCGTTTATTATACTCAAATTTAACCACAACTTTAATCAAGAACTTGACCATTATAATCAAGAAATTAAAGGATTACAACTATTTTCCTGTCATGTCTATTGTATCTAAAAAATGTGAATGCAGTTACAGACTACAGTCACAGTGAATTGTAAACACTAGTAAACTAGAGTTATTTTCTTTAAAAAATATATTTGAATGTACAATTGTAGAGTGAAAGAACTGCTAAATCAACAAAATTTATAGCAAAATCATACAACAAAATCCATCTAAAGATGCTTCTTCGGTCAATTCTTCCAACCTATATCTAAATTTTTCCTGTCAACATAAATATAAAGCTTAATAATATTTTAAATAGAATGAAACGAACATAAATAATAATAGTAATAATAATAATAATAGTAATAATAATAATAATACATGGTTTGGAAATTCATAACTTTCAAAACCTAGGGGATACTTAACGTAGACTTATTCACTTATATACCCATTTCGAAAAGTACTTTTAACATCCATTTGAAATAAGGTAATATTATTATATGCATCAAAAGAAAGTAGGATACGAATAGTACTAACCTGACCACTGGAGCAAATATTTTAGTGTAATCAATGTCTCCATGATGACTATACCCTTGTGCAACAAATGTAATCCTTCAGTATTTGTTGGTATTTTAAGTAAATAAAACTTGAGAAATTAAACAAAACAAGCACTAGTGGTCTAGTGGTAGATAATTGCATATTAATGTAGAGACCAGGGTTCGATTCCTAACTAGTGTACAATTACAAAGCAATGATCGATTTCCTTGTGATGGTGGGTCCATCACTACCCGAACTATGAGATGAAAATATGTGTATGTGAGCTCCTTCTATCCAATTTTGCAATCCTTAATGGGAAGAATTGGGAGAGGTGGTTCTCATCAATGAGATCGTTGTTGGGAGTTCAAGAATTGTTTGAGATTGTTCAAGATGGCTATGAACAACTTGGTACAAATCCAACAAAAAGATAACAAACAACTTTCAAATATTGCGTGAAAAGAGATTTTAAGACATTGTGACTGACCATAAATTGTGACTATTGATGATAAGGTGAAAAGGGAGATCAATTTATTGTGACTATTGATGATAAGGTGAAAAGGGAGATCAATTTTGAAGATAATAGTTCAGTAACTGCATAAGTAGTAGGAAAGGTGTTGATTCAAATGAGAGATGGCAAACAATCATTCATATGTGATGTTGATGTCTTGTATATGCCAAACATGAAAAACAATATGCTAAGCCTTGTAAAGCTGCTTGAAAAGGGGTATATTCTATGAAGATGGAGCATGGTGAAATTAAGAATGAAGGTTAGTTGTGGCATTAGAGGTTTCGATATTTGAATTTCAGAAGCCTTCAAATGTTGTAGAATGTTTCCAAATTCAAATACCAAAGGAGTTGTGTGAAGAATGTTTCTAGGACAAACAACACATAAACTATTCAAGGTTGAAGTGTCAACTCGATATTCAAGAATGATGGACATAATCTTCTCTGATATTTGTGGTCCTTTCAAAGAAGTGTCAATAAGAGATAATCATTGCTTTGTATCATTCATTGATGACTTTACAAGGAAAATTTGGGTCTATCTAATCAAGAAGAACAATGAAATGTTGATTATGTTTAGAGGGTTCAAGCTGATGACATAAAAACCAAGTGGCTGCAATCTTAAAGTGATTAGGACAAATGGAGGTGGTGAGTATCAATACTAGGAATTCCATGAATTCTGTGACAACGAGGGAATGATTCATGAAGTAACTGCACCATATACACCACAACATAATGGAGCTGCATAAAGCACAAATAGAAACATTCTTAACATAATGGAGAAAGATGCCTCCCAAATTCTGGGGGGAAAGCAGTTTCAACAGCAGTATACATTTTGAATAGGTGTCCAACCAATATTTGGTGAGTATCAATACCAGGAATTCCATGAATTCTGTGACAACGAGGGAATGATTCATGAAGTAACTGCACCATATACACCACAACATAATGGAGCCGCATAAAGCACAAATAGAACCATTCTTAACATAATGGAGAAAGATGCCTCCCAAATTCTGGGGGGAAAGTAATTTCAACAGCAGTATACATTTTGAATAGGTGTCCAACCAAAATTTGGGCACTAAGACACCTAAAGAAGCTTGGACCGGAAGAAAGCCAATTGTGAATCATCTAAGAGTGTTTGGTTCATTGTGTGACACCCTAAACACCAAAATAATATTTAATAACGTTATACAATAATTTTTTCTATAATTCGCAGCGGATAAAGAAATGTTTTTTCAAGGAAATAAACCTTTTATAACTACTTTAGGATATCATATTTCTCAAAATTCAAAAGGAACACTTTAAATTTTTTCCTCTTATAAAACAGTACAATCTCCATAAATTTGAATTAGCTATAATTTCTTAAATTAATTCCAAAAGTTTACTAGTACTTATAAGATTTTCATACAAAAAATTATTTCTAATTAAATAAATAAAAATACAACTTATGACTCTTATTCCAGTATCACCTATCAGAGTGGGGTTTCTCCTAAACTTGAACTTTAAGACTCATTAACTTGTAATAACTGCGATTTTACAAACGCATGGCCAAGCCAGCCAAATACAAATAATGAATGGGGTGAGTTTCGAAATCATGTTGATAGTATAATATTAGTAAGAAGAATTTGCAATTAATCATAAATAAGTCGTATCATTACGCAAACATTTTTCAAGGAAAAACATCACATTATAAAGTCTAAATCACTCAACAAAAATCAATATATTTCACTATAACATCAAATCATCTAAGAGAAATTATTATCGCACACGATATATATTAATCACAACAAGCCAATCACAAGAAAATGCAATGATATGCGAGCTTAGACTCTACTTCACAATATGGTAGCATTATAACTCTGAAGTACTTAGTTATGAGTCTTGATACTATTCCACCATCTCGGTGGACATACGATTCAAATTGGCCCTGCCCTTATAGATCCCCCCAACTCAACTCGAGATATATATACACGACACTCGAGGTAAATGTGTGTTGCATGGTAGCTCATGGCATTTGGAGTGCTACCTCCAAGTCACCTAGGAATTCCCCCACCTGAATACTTCCAAGGTCTAACAATCTTGCCTTAAGGCTCAATAGCAGACTGCCACGATCAGGTTCATTCAGTTGTACTTTCCCGAAATCACTAGGCTTATTAGACCTTACCTATATAATGACAAAATAATCTCCACTTAACAAATTTTTAATATTATTTTTCTTCCCTTGTTAGCTTATGATAATCCATTAAGATCTTCATCTCACACACAAATTGGAATCACCATTATTTCATCACCTATGGGGTTACTTCAATATTCTCATGAAAAATTTATAACATCACTATCATTAATCACACATCATCATCACATAACCTCGTCACGAATTTATAGCATCACTTTCATCAATCATACCTCATCACAATTAGATTAATCATACATCATCATCATCACATAAAATTATCACAACGAATCCATATTTTATTATCACAACACATAAACTCATCTAATCAAACATATACATAAAATTAATTCGACATCCAATATCACAATAATATCAAATACCACACATTTACAGAAAATAAATCAATACAAATAGTTCTATTATATATTTTAATCTCAATAATTTCATATTTGCACATTAATTAATTTATCCCTCAAAGGGATATTGACGTACGTCGCAAGTCCCAAAAGAATCGTTGGGAAATCGGTTTTCTCGTTCATCTCACAATATATTATACTCATGAATTCTAAAGATCTCTCACATCTTACCTTAAATTTCACACACGAATACAATTTCACGAGCAAACAACATTTTTCCTTTGACTTTTTGTCCTTCAATCGATCTAACTCGACAGTTTATAGGTGAATGTCAATATAAATTATGAGAAGACACTCTAAAAACTAAATTTCGAAATTGATCATGAAATCTTACCATAATCAGAAAACCAGTTAGTAGATAATATAGTCACTTTTCACACGACCGTTTTGGCGTTGGTTTCACTTAAATCAGACTTATAGTTAAGAAGAACGATGCAAAATAATAAATTCCACAAAACAGAGAAGTCGGATATTTTATAGAGAAATTGAGATTGTTAAAAATATGAGAAAATGTGTTTATACAACATAGTGAAATTGGAGCTAAAATAGAAAATATTTTTTAAAACAGTTATCGATGACCGCTATCATTTTTTCTTCCTTTTTTTTTTCTCTCAATGCGGAGGTGTTGTTGCAGCTGAAAGCGTGTCCCGTCCTCTCTCTTTCGCATACCCTTCTATTATTTTCAATTAATTTATTTATTTATTTAAAATGAAATCAACAACTACTAAGACTAATGTTTTGTTAACATTTTTTAATATGATTTAATTTGTAAAATTTTATTAATATTCTTAAAAAAATATTTTATTATAAGATAAAATAATTAAAGTAACTAATCTTTTAAATATATTAATGACTAAAACTTGGATATTCAAAATAATCACTATAATTGTACTTATTTTTCAAAATACTCACTTAAAAAACTACCTTCATTAGATAATATTTCAAATTGTAAAATAAATAAATATAACAGCAACACTTTATATTAATTAGTAAATAGTAATAAGTATATATAAAATAACCATGTCATAACAAGTAGAAAAAAATAAAGGGAATCAAGCACAATATTACTACTATCTCAAGATATTATTTATACAGTAAATAATTAAAATAAGAGATACTCATAAATAATTAAAATGTAAATATGTGCACCTTTAACATTAGTCAAACATATAAGAAAATATCATCTTAATTATAAACTCACATATACACGTAAAGTCGCCTAAATTTTTATTCATGATAATATTTACATTAAAATACTGTTATTTTTAGAAGAATATATGAAGTATATAATATTTATTATTTACATCCCTCATTTAGTCAAATATGTACAAGATTAACACATCATACAAAATACACATATAAAGAAAATTAATCATAAAAATGATCAACATATATTCTAAAATAACTTTAACACCAAATGAATTATCTAAAATCCTATTTAATTAATAAAATAGTTTATTATGAAATTTGGGGTGTTACACATTGTGCTTCAGGCATGTGTCAACTCAAAATAGGAGGAAGCTTGATGACAGGGCTAAACAAATGGTGTTGTTGGGTTATGATGCAACATGAGCTTACAAGTTGTAAGATCCAAACAAGAGCGTGGTGGTAATAAGTAGGGACATACTGGTGGATGAATCAAGATGATGGGACTGGAAAATGAGTGAAGCCAGCTCGACCAGTGCATCAATCCCAAACAGACCAGTCACCTCCATCAATCCAAACATCAAGGCAGTAGTAGTGGAACTGAGTGAGGGCCAAGCAACACGGACAACAAGTCAGTCAACTCTAAACCTGAGATAAGATTTGAAAGAGATAGGCAACCTTTAGTCATATTACAACTATATGAAGTGACATATGATTCAGCCATCAATACAGATGGAGAATTGACATATTTTGTTGTGTTGATTGAACCGGAACCAATAAGTGATGAAGAGGCCTTGAGTGATCCTAGATGGAGATTAAAGATGGAGGAAAAACTCAAAGCAATAGAGAGGAACCAGACGTGGGAGCTGATGACTCTGCTAGTCAATAAGAGATTAATTGATGTAAAATGAGTATATAAACTAAAATTGAAGCCTAATGGAGAGATTGTTAGGTATAAGGCCAGACTTCTAGCAAAAGGACTCTTGTAGAAACATGAATTGGACTATGGTAAGGTGTTTTACCCCAATAGTAAAAATTGAAATAGTGAGGATGGTAGTCTCAATGACCAACTACAAAGGTTGGTCTATGGATTAGTTGGATGTTAAATCAACATTCCTCAATGGATCATTGGAGGAAGAAATGTATGTGAAACAACCACCAAAATATGAGATAAGAGGCAAAGAAGACATTGTATACAAGTTGAAAAAAAAACTATATGGCCTGAAGCAAGCCCTAGAGCTTGGAACAAAGGGAATGATTGATTCCTCATAGAGCAACAATTTGATAAGTGTGTGAATGAGCATAAAGTGTGTGTGAAAAAGGCAGCAACAACACCTGCACTTTGATATGCCTTTATGTGGATGATTTGCTAGTGACTCGTAGTGATGAGGCACAAATACATCAATTCAAGGACATAATGCAAAATGAATTTGAAATGACATATTTGGGCACATTATCATACTTTCTTGGTATTGAATATGCGATCAAAGAAAAGAGAGTCTTTATGAATCAAAAGAAATATGCAGATGATATATTAAAGAGGTTTAATATGCAACAGTGTAATGGTTCAAGTACACCAACAAAAGTATGTCAGACACTGCCTAAGGAATGCAATGATGAACTTGTTGATCCTACAACATTTAAGGAATTGGTAGGATTGCTGAGGTACTTATGCAACACAAGATCAAACAGTGCATGTAGTGTTGGGATGATTAGTAGATATATGGAGAATCCAAGAACACCTCACTACTTGGGAACCAAAAGGATTTTGAGGTACATTAAAGAAAAAAGTGAGCTTGGACTGCATTATGCTAGAGACCAAACTGCAATTGATGTTGGACTGATTGTCTTTACTGATGTAGATTGGTATGGAGATAAGGATGATATAAAGAGTACCACGGGCTATTTGTTCATGATCAATAACTCACCAATCTCATGGTGTTCGAAGAAGTAAAGCATAGTAGCCTTGTCCACATGTGAAGTTGAATACGTGGTTGCATCAACGGGAGCTTGCCAAGCATTATGGCAGGTTGAATTAATGACAGAATTGGGACTAAAGAGTGCTGAAGTAGTAAAG
Source organism: Cicer judaicum (assembly GCA_037974835.1). NCBI lineage: Eukaryota > Viridiplantae > Streptophyta > Magnoliopsida > Fabales > Fabaceae > Cicer > Cicer judaicum. Next base: position 4,368,808 of record JBBPBS010000214.1, on the reverse strand, counting down.
TGGAAGATAGATTACAAATCGACAATTGATCTACCAAGACATCGAAGTTTTCATGGAAGGCGCAAGCACATAGAAACAAGGTTTCATTTCTTAAGGGATCAAGTGATGAAAAGCAAGATAAAGTTGGAGTGTTGCAGTACCAATGACTAAAAGGCTGACATCCTAACTAAGAGCTTGAAAAGAGTGATGTTCCAAGAGATGAGGAACAATCTTAGATTAACATCAATTGAATCACTTTGAATCAGGGGGCACGTTGAATGTAACTAAAAGTGATTTGTATTTAGTTAGAAGGGTTATTATACAATTAGAAGTAGTTAAGAAAGTTAGAATTTTGTTTTGACAGTTAATGCTCAAAACTGATATAAAGTCTGTAATATGGAGAACATTCTCCAGATGCAGTTAATCATTCTTTGTTTTTTATACTATCCTATTTTTCTTCTCTCTTCTTCTCAATTTTAATTCATCTTAATTATACAACATGTTCTAACAATAATAACTAACGTGTTAATGATGAAGAGAAAATTAAGGTGAACATTGAAGAAAAAAAATTAAGGAGGGGGTAGTGGAGAATGTAGGGGATGTGAATAAGGAAAATTGTTGTGCATTCATTGAACAGAGAAAGAAAGAAATTTTGCATGTGACAATTCAATGCTAACTGCATGTGAATTTCCAAGAGGTTTAATGCTAAGTCAAAATTCAAGTGGGAATGCAAATAAATCCTATTAGAACTATACTTGTCAATTTCACGAGTCTATTAATTATTAGTATCAAACCACATATTAGAGGGATTAAAAAAATTTATAGTTAAAAAAATCTTTAAAAAATCCTAAAACTAAAAAGCTCCTAAAATTTTGAAGGACTATCGGCTATTTTCTTTTAAAAAAATATTGACAAAATTATTGTATTTTTTTTTTCAAATTTTTTTTCATAAAAACGTTTTGATTTTTTTTCCGATAAAAGATTATTTACATTTTTTTTTATTCAAGAAAATAAAAATTCAATTTTTATTATAAAAAAAAAAAAGAATTTTTGATTTTTTTTTATAAAATTTTTGAGAAAAAAATGGTTAAATTTTTTTTTTCAAAAATATTGGGTCTAAGAGCCTGTCACTTAAGTCAATAAAAAATAGTGAAACAATGGGTCATAACTTTAAAAATTTCATTTTAAACTTAATATTAGGAGTTTAGTAGGGAATTTTTTAAAGAGTTTTTGGACTTTGGGCTGTAATTGGGGCTAAAAATTCGCTATCCAATTTGAAGTCAACATCGAACCTTCCTCTTGGGGTAGCAATTGGTGGAGGTTTCTAACCCACCAACTTAACCTTCCACCCCATCCCAAGTGAAAATACCATTTTTCTCTTGTTCTTATCTATACATACCTAAAAAAAATATTATTTTTTTCACTCCTTTCATTCGAAACTATCAATTCTTCTAATTCTAGAATTCTGAACCACTAAAAAATTCAAAAATTTGAAACCATTGAAACTCAGAAGTATGTATCTCTCGAACATTTAGAAATTTTTTAAACACATTTTTCCCATAATTTCGAAAGTTCCTATCAATATGAAACTTTCAAAACACGTTTTGTTCTAGTTTTTTCATACTTTCGAAGATTTCAAATTTTTTGAAATATAACATTTTAGAAATTTCAAACATTCAAAGCTTTCAAACTTCGAATCTTTTCTACATTTTTCAAACATTCAAAGCTTTATTACCTTCAAAAAATTTCCAGAAAACTTTGAAAATTTGGCATTGATGGAAACTTTCAAAATTAACGAGTTTTGAAAGTTTCAATTTTTTTCTATTTTCTTTTTAAATATTGATATATTGAAATAATAATTATGTAAACTAAATTTTGAAGTGCCTAGAACTAAAGGTGTGTTTGGGCAAATTATTCGCACTATAGCTAGAGACGTTACGAGAGGTGATAGTGGTGATGGAGTGGAGAAAATTGCACATACAACATCACACAAACAACAAGATGAAGCAAATTGTCCACCTCGTCAGCGTCTTTATATACAGGATGTTAAGGAGGATTTCGCTAAGCCTGTACAAAGGGAGGAGGATGTCCCTAAGCCTGCACAGATTGAGTAGTATGCTGAATAAGAACATTGGTGACATTTGTGTTAACACAGGATGAACACCACACGATTTGTATGATATGAGACAGAGAGATATATTTTAATTAATTTTTTAATTAAGAATAAGTTTTTATTATATTTAGTATATTTTTTCATTATATTTAATTATTTGTTTTTTTAATTAAGAATAAATATTTATTGTTATGTTATTTAACCTCTCGTAGGATCGTGGCTCGTTAAAGGTGATTACACGTGGTTTGAAGCTGCAAAAGTTTATTGAAGTTTCTTTACCAAATGTTGTACAACATTGAATTCGAGAATATGGGATGCTATGTTTGTCTTCAACTTACTTGACTATGGCTGATGCTGGTATGATATATGGCTTTGTAGAAAAGTGGCATAGAAAGACCAACTTGTTTCGTTTGCCATTTGGAGAGATGACAATCACATTGGACAATGTCACCACTCTTCTTCACATCCCGCCACGAGGTAGATTTTTTGAAGCACATGTGAATATGAACACTAATAATATTACGAGAGCTACACACGAGCTATTATGAGCAACTTGGGAGGAAGCAATTTCTGAGATTCATTATAATAAATGTGCGCAATTTAGATTGCAATGGCTGCGTGATTTATATAGACGTCTCATTCAAATTAACATGTTTGAGTGTGTTTCTAGAACGTACCTTTTGCATCTAGTTGGCAGTATTATTTTTGATGCAAGACACACACTCGTGTGGAGGCAAAATATATTAGTTTGTTTGTTGATTTATATCACTGTCGGGACTATGTGAGGGTGTCGCTGCATTGGTTGTGTTGTATGACAACTTGGGAGATGGAGTAGTGAATGACACTAGATAGTTGAGAGGTTACATGATCCTATTACAGGTATATGATTTATATTAAGTTGTGCTATTTATTTATATATTAAGTTGTGTTATTTATTTATTTATTAAGTTGTATTTTTAATTTACTAAATTGTCTTTTATTTTTGGTGCAGTGCTGGATTTACGAGCACTTTCCTAGGATCTATAAGCGGTGTGATAGTGGAATGGTTCCTGCGCATCTTCCAAGAGCATGTAGGTGGACTGCAAAGTAAGTTGTTGAAGATGGACTGATAACATACAAGTGGAGACTTAATGTTATGTTGCTCGAGGATGTAGTGTTTACACCATAAGATGATGATCGAGCTAGTCATCCCTTTGTAGCGACTTCGATGTTCTTCAGATACCTTCATTGTGTTGGAGTTCAGTCTCATATATGTCGGAGCGATGTCTTCGACCGTTTAGTTGTATTCGGTGCATTCCTCATGACGTTCCTCGGGTGCCAAACGATATAGATTGGGAGTGGCAGAGTAATATGAGAGCATCTATAGCGGCCTTTCCGAGGTTATATCCTCTAGCGACATTTCTTGGAGTGGTCAATGTAGACTATTATGCATGATACATAAATGTTTCACATCATCTGATCCTTCATCCACCTACTGCTGTTCCACCTTCAAGTCCACCTACTGTTGCACATGATCTACATGGTCCATCATCTTCTGTACATGTTGGTCTATCATTGGCACGAGATCGTAGAGCATCTGAGCTTTTACGTAGAGCCATATAGTTGGTAACTCCATATGATGAAGTTCATGACATATTAAGTGAGTTTAGTCCGCATGTTCTCGGACGACGATTAGTGATTATGTTTTATGTGATTGGGTTATGTATGATAAATATTGTGTAATGAATTTTTATTTTAATATTTTGTGTTATCTATGAATTTCTATTTTGAGTTTATCTAAAATAAATAAATTAAAAAAATAAATATTTTATATATTGTAATTAAATTTAAATAATAACAAAAGGTGAGAAAATAAAAGGACTAAACATATCAACAAAAAGAGTAAAATTTATCACGCTACCATTGCGGAGAAGCATAAAAAAATAAATTGCAAAGTAGGTTAATAACTTCATTGATTGAAGTTAGTGAAACGAATAAAATATATCTGATTAGTTCATACCTCATTTTTTTTTCAATTTGATGTTATGACTTCAAATTTGGTCTTGATGTGCTGTACAGATTTTAGCAAAATAGATACAAGATGTTGCAGATTTTTCATCAAAGTTGGAGGAAGAAAATGGAGAGAGGAAGAAGAATGCATGAAGGAGAGGAAGTGGGAAAGTTTCCAAGCCAGAAGAACGAGTACATAAATATTTTTTGAACCTCTTTCTCTCCTCTTTCTTTGTTGTTGAGTGAAGAAATAAAAAACACATAGATCCCACATTTTAGTCTTATCTCTTCTCTATTTCTTTGTTGTCTAAATAGGAGAAGTTATCATATCTCTCATTTTTCTCTCTTCTCTAACTATCTCTCCTAATTCTATCAAACCAAACATATTCTTAAATTTTTAATGTGGGACTGCATAAATTTATGTCATTTATATAATTTTTAGTGCATCATATTGCTTTTGGACGGTGCTGGTGTTTCATTGTGAACTAGTTAGTGATGGAAATTTTGTAGTAGACAAATTAATTAATGTGGTAAGGTCTAGTTCATGGAAATTTTGTACTAGACAAATAAATTAATATGATAAGGTCTATTTTAACTGCAAAACATTTATATTATTATATTAAATATTATATTCCAAATTCAAATTTAAAACATCATAATTATATATAAAATTATTTACTATTTTATTTAGAGATAAATAAATAAATAAAATAAAATTGAGATATACCCGTGTTTTGTACTTTAATTTACAATTGAAGCTGCAAAGGTGAGGATTCATTATCATATTGAGTTTAATATTGAATTTTTTTTCCAAAAGAAAACATAAGGACAATTGAACTTAAAAGAAAAATATATTGAAATTTATGATTAAGAAATGATAAAATAATAGTATTTGACTAAAAAGTATTTTATTTATTTATTTATTATTGCTTTATATTATGTTAAAGATAAAAATAAAATATGTAATTACTATTGATTAATCTTAATTTAACCTTTAACCAAATCTGTAAGTTTTGAAGCGATATTTTCACTAACTCATTGTTTAGAAAATATGAAGATTTGTATAAAGAGATTTAGTAATTTAGCATTGACAATTATTTACTTGTATTTGTAAGATAAATTTTTTTTTATAGAATCATTAACCAACAAATTTAGAACTTTTATAATGAACTTCTCTATTTGAATTTTAAAATGGATCATACATATATATACGCAATTATTTTATAATTTGATGATATTTAATAAACATTTCAATCTCTATAAATAGAGCTCGATCATTGATGCGTAGGAGAAGGGGTGTTTTAGACCCTCAAAATATTTATTATCTAATAGATAAAGACATATTAAAAGATAGCGTAATTGATATGGTCCATCTAAATATTTATTATTTATTAGAAACTGTCCTATTAAAAAATTAGTGTAACTAATATTATATTTGAAGAGTTTAATTTTATAGTATAATTTTTTTTTATACATTTAATAAATCATAATTGTAACAAAAAAAAAATAGTATATTCTATTTATTCTTATTTTTACTAATAATTCTATTATTTTTATTGTCGTAATTCATATATTTATACTAATCTCTTAGATCTGATTTAATCAAAAATTATTATATGTTATTCAAGTGAAGTTTGGTTTAGGAAGTTTATACTAATGTGTTTGTTATAGTTGGAGAATAAATTAAAAATAAATCCAATAGAAATCTCAAGTTCAACTTTTAGTAGCTCATTTTGTAGTCAAATAAAACTTTTCATTAGTAAGGATTTGGAGGGGTGTGGTTGACAATTCTCATCACACTCTCCCTTACTTAAAGCCCAACTATTAGACACACACACACACACACACACAAAAGAGGGAGGGATGACATAATGTAACAAAAGAGGGAAAAAGAAGAAGAAAAAGAAGAGAGAAAACACCATTATTCTCCATTGCATGTTCTACCTGTTAGAACAAGGAAGATATTTCTAATAGAAAACTCTCAATTTGTTTGATGGTTAATTCAAGTACAAGTAGTTATTTATAGGTACAAATAAAAAACTCTAGACATATTTCTAAGAGCTTCCTAATTAATACCGACTTCTAGGAGCTTCCCACAATTTCCTATAATTAAACACTTCTAGATTCTTACATGGAAATTCTACATGGTTCTAGAATTATCTAATTTCAAATTAGTAATAACATTGCTCCCCTTAGTTTAAAATTTTCTTCTTCAAAGTCTTGCTCTTAGCCTTTGAAAGTCTTCAAATTTTAACGGATTTGTAAAAATATCTTCAACTTGATATTGAGTCTTCACATATTTAAGCTCAACTTCTTTCTTGGCAATGTATTCTCTAATGAAATGGTATCTTGTGTCTATGTGCTTGTTGCGATCATGAAACACTGAATTCTTTGCAAGTGCTTGTGTCGACTTGTTGTGTATATAAATATTAGTAGCTTAATTTTGTGGTATATGAAGTTCCTCCAATAATCTCCTTAGCCAAATGGCATACAAGTGCAAATGTTGCTGCTACATACTCTGACTCACATGTTGAAAGTGTGACAATAGGTTGCTTCTTTGAGCTTCATAAAAAAGCACAGTCTTCCATGAAAAATATAAATCCACTAGTACTCTTTCTATCATCAATATCTCCCACAAAGTCGCTATCACAAAATTCAAAAAATTTAAAACCATTATAAGAAGAGTAAAATAGTCTATAATCAAGCGTACCTTTAAAGTAGCGAAGTATCCTTTTAGTGACTTTCATGTGTGTAGTAGTAGGAGCTTCCATGAAACGACTCACTACTCCAACCGCATATAGAATGTCAGGTCTTGTACATGTTAAGTATCTTAGGCATCCAATGAGGCTTTTGAAAAAAGAAGGGTCCTTCTTTTGTCCATCTTCAAACTTTGACAACTTTAATCCTCTCCCCATTGGTGTGTTCACCAAATTGCAATCAAACATTTTAAATTTCTTCAAAACTTCATTTGCAAAGTTTTCTTGAGAAATAAATATACCTTCTTCCAATTGCTTTACTTCTAAGCCTAAGTAGTATGACATGAGCCCAATATCTGTCATCTCGAACTCAAGCATCATGGCCTATTTGAACTCTTCAAACAAACTTGGAGTGTTCCCAATGAATATAAGATCATCCACATAGAGACAAATAATCAAAATATCTCCATTATCACACACTTTGACTTAAAAAGCATATTCATTGAGACAACAAGCAAACCCATTATCTTGGAAGTATTTGTCGATGTGACTATTCCATGCTCTTGGTGCTTGCTTTAATCCATACAACGCTCTTCTTAATCTCAAAACTTTATCTTCATGTTCTTTAATCACGTACCCCATTGGTTGCTCAACATAGACATCTTATTCAAGATAGCCATTTAGAAATTCCGATTTTACATCAAGTTGATAAAGTTTCCACTTATTTTGACCTAAGACAGAGATTAACAAATGGATAGTGTCCATGCGAGCAACTGATGAAAAAAATCTTCATAGTCAACTCCATGTTTTTTTTTGTAGCCTTTTGCAACAAGTCTGGCTTTGTATTTTTCAATATCTCCATTAGCATTCTTTTTAGCCTTGTACACCCATTTGACTCCAATTTCTTCATGGCCTTTTGGAAGATTTTCTAATTCCCAAGTGTTGTTCTTCACAATTGATTTGATCTCCTCATCCATGGCTTGTCTCCACCTTTTATCTTTCATTACTTCTCCATAATTTAATGGTTCACTATCCACCAAGAGACAATACAACTCTTCAAGGTCAAGAGTAATTTCAGTTGACCTTTCATAAATGTCTTCTATATCGTTCATCTTACTTGGTCTCTCGCTTGAAATTTCATCTAGAGAAGTAGGTGAAGATGGAAGTGAAGAAGCTGGAGTTGCATCTTGAACTAGTGTTGTAGCCTCTTGATCTTCTTCAAAATATAGAAGGAAATTATAGTTTGTTTCTTCTTGATCCTCCCAATTCCATGTAACATTTTCATCAAATTCAACATCACGACTCACCATTACCTTATTGTTGCATGGGTTGTACAACTTGAAATCTTTAGAATGTGGATCATAGCCAACAAAGACATATTTTATGCTTCGATCATCAAGTTTGGATCTTTCTTGTTGTGGCACATGCGCATATGCTATGCTCCTAAAGACTCGCAAATGATTAACACTAGACGTCCTTCCATTCCACGCTTCTAGAGGGGTTTGGTCTTTGACATTTGAAGTTGGAGAGTGATTTGCCAAATAGAACGCACAAGAAACAGCTTCAGCCCAAAACTCCTTCGGTATTCTTTTGAATTTTAGCATGCATCATGTCATGTTCAAAACAGTTATGTTCTTTCTCTCGGACACTCCATTTTGTTGCGGAGATCTTGGAACTGTCAATGGACGACATATTCCATGAGTTGCACAAAAGTCATTAGACTCCTTCGAAGTGAATTCACCTCCTCGATCAGATCTCAAAGCTTTGATTTCATGACTGCTCTCCTTCTCTACAAGAGCTTTGAAGTTCTTGAAAGCAACAAAAGCTTCTGATTTTTGTTTTAAGAAATAAATCCTAGTTTTTCTACTAAAATCATCAATAAAGAGAATGAAATATTTACTCTTACCAAATGAAGATGGATTGATTGGTCCACACAAGTCAATATGCACAAGTTGCAGTGGCTTAGTTGCTCTTGAGGTCGTTTCTTAGGGAAACTTTTCTAGCTTGCTTGCCAAGAAGACAACCTTCACACAATTGATTTGGATAATTGATTGAGGGCATCCCGTTTACCATACTCTTTTTTCCCATGATTTTAGGGGCACTAAAGTTCAAGTGGCCATACCTCATATGCCAACGCTATGCTTCATCTTGGACACTCATCTTCAAATATTTTGCTTCAATAGTTCTTAGGTTCAAGATAAACATTCTATTTTTCGACATAAGAACTTTAGCAATTAAATTTTTATTTTAATATCTAAGCCAAAGATATTTATTTTTCATGAGAATTTCATATCATTTTTCAAGAAGTTGACCTAAACTCAAAATATTACTCTTTAATTTAGGCACATGGTATACATCACTAATCAACTTATGGCTCCCATCTTTAGAAGAGATTAGAATCGTATTTTTCTATTCAATTTTCTTTTTTGATGAGTCTACAAAGGAAACATTTCCATTCATCTTTTCATTAAGCTCCACAAATTTCTCTTTGCATGCACACATATGGTTACTTGCACCATTGTCCAAGTACCATGAACTATTAGCATCTCTCTCTTCTTCCTTGAGTGTTAGCAACAAAGTGGACTCTTTATCTTTGTAAACAAGATTAGCCTCTTCTTCCTCTTGATTAGGAGCATTACGACATTCCCAAGAAAAATGGTCAAATTCATAATAGTTATAACATTCAACTTTAGATTTTTCATACCTCATTTCACTTTGATAATAGCCATAACCTTTTTCTCTTCCAATAAGTCTTGGTGATGAGTGAATTTTTTCTTCGTAGTTTGATTCACGATTGAAACCTCTTCCTCTTCCTCCTTGGCCACGACCACATCCTTGTCCTCTTCCTTGTTCACATCCATGTTCGTTTTGACTATTGAATCCTTTGTTATCCTTCAACGAAGCTTTGATCTTGAGAACTTGTTGTAATGGCTCCTCTTACCTTTTCTTTATTCCTTCTTCATGAGCTTGCAATGAACCTTCTAATTCCTCAATGGACATTGAGTCAAGATCTTTCGATTCCTCAATAACACATACCACATAGTCGAACTTAGGAGTCAAGGAACGAAGAATTTTGTCCGCTACACGAACATCTTCTATCATGTCTCCATATCTCTTTATTTGATTAACAATTGTCTTCTCCCTAGAGAAATAATCTGAAATTGATTTTCATCTTCAAAGCTTTGAAATCTCCCCTTATAGATTGAAGTCTTATCTTCTTCACCTTGTCAATGCCTTGGAGTGATTTTTCCAAAATCTTCCAAGCTTCCGTTGAATTTTGTAGCATCGATAACCTTCTCAAACATAGAGTCATCCAAACATTGATGAATGAGAGTAAGAGCTTGTTGATCTTTCTTCCTTGTTTTTGCCAAAGCCTCCTTCGTGACTTGAGACAATCCCTCTTCATCTTGTGGCTCATCATAGCCTTTTTCAACAATCTCTCATACACCTTGATAGCCAAGCAATGCTTTCTTGCGAAGGCACCATTTTTCATAATTATCTTTATTTAGAAGAGGAAAGTGGAAAATAGTGTAATCATGAGTCGCCATTTCTTAACTCTCAACCAAGCTCTAGATACCACTTTGTTAGAGAAAGGAAGGTATTTCTAATAGAAAACTTTGAATTTGATTGATGCTTAATGTCAAGTACAATGAGGTATTTATAGGTACAAATAGAAAACTCTAGACATATTTCTACGAGCTTCCTAGTTAATACCGACTTCTAGATAGTTGAAATAGACACTTATTTCACTAATTTTGACCCATTAGAAACTAAACTTAATTATAATTGAAATAGACACTTATTTCACTAATTTTCATTGAGAATTGATGGAGAATATTAAGCTACAAGTTGGAAACTAATATGTTATTCTGTTTTTGTATATGTATACCATATTTCATTAAATTGTACTAATTGGATCTCTATTATGCAGAATAAAAATTACATTTATAAACTAGACATGTTAAGCTTTCCAAAATGTTATCATTTATTCAAATCCGACATGTTTGATATTTTAATTAAATTACCAAAATTATAGTGTTTCTATAGAAAAAGATTATGACGTAGCTAAGTTAAGATGAGTATAATAGAAGCAATAGGAATCAGTTTTGAGTGAAATCAATTGGATCAAAATAGCTTATTCCTATTACATTGTCATTGTAAATTTTAATGAGTTTATATTAAATTAATAAATTTTCTTGATTTCATGAAGTAGATTGTTCTGTATTATGATTTTCTATGCATTAGTCATATTGAAACATCTATATCTTAAGCTAAAACACTCATTTTGAGTGGAACCAATTGCTTTTGAAAGCTTAAATATAACACTCTTTTGTGAAAGTTTAATATGTTAAGTGCATCTTCCATGGTGTGAATGGAGATTACTCATATGTTATGATTAAATATATATTATATTATTATTATTATTATTATTGTTATTATTATTATTATTATTATAATATTATTATTATTATATAGGGTTGATTCTAGCTAGATCTCGCTTCCATCTATATACCACGGGAGCGAGGGGTAAACGAGGGTAAGTAGGGCACCACTTACGGGCTTAATTATGTCCAATCTTACCAAAATAGGTTATTCAAGTAGAGGATATTGGGTGAAATCAATGTAGTATGTATGACTTGCTTGTTATATTGAGTTTTTAAGTCATTAGATTACTTATGTCTAGTGGCTTAAAGTGTTTGAAAGATTTGATGTATAGTTATTAATGCTACTATGGATTACTAAGAATATTATTTAGATATTTTATAATTAAGGTATATACTCTGAGATAATCTCTTAGAGAAAATTAATTTAAGAGTACTTTTGTCATAGAAAATAATGAGTCGTACACATGAAAGTAAAAATAGAAATATACTTACCTATTTTAGCAAGTTTCCTTAATTGATTGAAATTTGTTTTAATAATCCATGATATATGAAGTTGTGTTAATGAATCAGGAAATGACGATGGTTGTGTGCTAATTGTGATTTTAGAATGGTTGGTTTGAATTTTAAAATTTATGAAAATTTCGTAAGTATTGATGGTATTAAAATGATAACCATTAAAAGAATTGTCAGATTTGCTTCAAGGTTTGATAAAAGCAACTTTCTACCTTAATTGTAGGTTTCATTTTGTTTTACTATGTGATTTGAAATTTTCCTTGAAACGTACTTATAGGAGTTGTTTAGAGTAAACTACAAGCTAAATTGTCATTTTTTTTATATATGTTTGGGTACGAATTGTTTCATGTATACATGATATTTATGCATGTCATGTGTCGTAGGATATGAATGGTAAATAATAGTACGGTTTTAGCGTTGTGCTAGTTGAGGTGAAATGTTACTATTTTTTTTTTACTAAAGTTTATACTATTGAATTTTGAAATTAAATTAGATATGTTTTTCCACATGATCAAGTGTAAGTACTAAATAGTGGATGAATTTGATGATCAATAGAGTTGGATGCAATTTTATTTTTTATGTGTATGGGTACTCCGTTCTATGGTATTTTTCATTGAGATAACATCGGTTGAATTCATTGTTTTCCTCATGTCAACCACATAAACCTTCTGAGTTGTTTTGTATGTAAGGGAAATAGGAAGCCATAGAAGTAAGGACTTAATTAGAACACATATTGCTCCCCATTCTATGAAATGTCACAAAATGCAAACTTAGAAAATTCTGATGTAAGCATACCAAAGTAGGTCATTCCTGCAAAAACTTTTTCTTCGTATTAGTGGGTAATCATGTTTGTGAACAAATGCTAAAGGTGTTTAGTCTTAATAATTTTAGATTAAAAGGTTTTATGTAAAATTAGGACACCCTAACAAGCTATGTCTTTGATAGTAACCGAATAGTGACACCAAACTAAGTCTCAGAGTTTGTAACATGTAGGAATTTGAGTGGACCAAGTCGCAAAATTAGTGACCTACAAAACCTCATCCTTACATGTATAATTTATTTCTAAGATTTAGATGAAACCCCAAGTACCGATGAGTGGATTAGTACATTTTTAAGATTGTTTAGACGCCATATAATTAGAGTGCATAATCGTAATAGATCAACTTTTAAGTAAATATTTTTTTGATTATTGACAAATGTGCACTCGTGATATTTTATTTCAAATGTATTTGTGCCTATGTGATCTATTAAGCATATTTAACTTATAGTGTGCTATCTATTGTGTTGTACATGATATACATAAGCACATATTACATAGGTTTCACAATACACTTATATATATACACACACTAATCTTTCTTGTTGATTAAACAAAATCAATGTTTAAGAGATTTTTTTCTTGTATGGTATATTTATTGAATAAACAAATTCTTGGTTAATAGCAGTATTAATTTAATTAGGATTATGTAATATAGTAATAAGATTATGTAATATAGTTTAATTTAGTTACTTGTTACATTAAATTAATTTGTTGATAGTTAAAAATGTTTGTCATGTAAAATAATGATATGTATGTTTTATGATCTCATATTTGAGATTAACCCAATTGTGAGAAGAAAAAAAATCGAATAGAAAAGCTCTATAATACCAAAATATTGACTAGTCCTACTCTAGCCTGCCTAAGCCATAGAGTGTCTTCTTGGCCATAGTTGATGTGAGTAACCCATCTTGCCTAAGAGCTCTAGTGCACCCTCACAACAATTGAGGTGAGTATGATGTGATAAAATTTATTATAATATGATAGTCATTTTTCCTTACTTAAGTAATGAATTGAAATATAAATATTAAAAATATTTTTAAATTATCAAATATTCTTATTTATTATAATAGATATAATTAATATTCAATCATTGTTTAACTTGTTATATATTGTGAGAATGTTTTCTAAGAATGTAATAAGTATGATAGTTCATTCTTGTTGTGATTGTTTAGTACTTTTATGAGGTTAAATATTAAAGTTTAGATAATTTTGAGGACAAATTTTTTAACAGGTGGGTAGAATGTAACACCTAAAAAAAATTGAATATTCTATTTATTCTTATTTTTAATAATAATTCTATTATTTATATTTTTATTGTCGTAATTCATATATTTATACTAATCTCTTAGATCTTATTTAATAAAAAATGATTGTTAGTTATTCAAGTGAATTTTAGTTTCGGAAGTTCATACCAATGTGTTTGTTATAGTTAGAGAATAAATTAGAAATCTCAAATTCAATTTCTAGTAGCCTATTTTGTAGTCAAACAAAACTTGTCAGTAGTAAGGATTTAGAGGGATGTGATTGATAATTCCCATCACACTCCCACTTACTTAAAACCCAACCATTAAATAGAAGAAAAAAAAAGAATGAATGAAATAAAGAAAGAGATAGGGATGGAAAAATGTAACAAAAGAGGGAAAATGGAGAAGAAAAAGAAGAGAAAAAACACCACCATTCTCCATTGTTTGTTCTACCTCCAAGCTTACCCACACCATTCCTTTACAATATATTATTCTTACAACTAAATTGAATACAAATGAGGAGAGGAAGATAGAAAGAAAGAGTATTAAGTTTCACTCTTGAAGAAACAAAAAGAAGATTGAAGATGGAAGTCAAATGAGGATTATTATCAATGAATGAGATTAAAACTCAACCTTAGAAAAACACATAACTCTCCCACATCTACAAGTTAAAGTAACATAGAAAACACTCTTAAAACCTCTTTTAGGTGTACTTAGAGATCATAATTTACATATTTGGATATTGAGATAATCCTATTTGATTTAGTAAAATTGAATATTATTAATAATGCATGTTAGGTGTTTGTATTAATTACTATGAACATTTATTGTTTTATTATGATTGTTGAGTTGTGGTTGAGTTGATGATGAGATGATAATTACTTAGTATTGATAATTAATTTATTTATGCTTAATTTTGAACGAATTTTACTTAGCTGAGCATATGAACTTGATAATATAAAGTTTGCAATAAAAATAGTATAATGTTGTCTCGAAATCCATATAGATATACCTTCGATGTTTTATTCATACTTTTTCTATAGATAGTATTTTGAACTGAATTTTGTTCCATTAGAAACTAGACTTAATTATATTTGAAATAGGCATTGATTTCACTAATTTGTGTTGAGAATTAATTGAGAAAATTGAGTTACAAGTTGAAAAATAATATGTTGTTCTATTTTTGTATATGTATACCTTATTTCATTAAACTGTATTAATTGGATGTCTATTACGCATAATAAAAATTATATTTAAAAACTAGACATCTTTGGTTTTTGAAAATATTATCATTTAATCAAATTGGACATCATTTGATATTTTAATTAAATTACCAAAGTTATAATGTTTTTGTAGAAAATGTTGGATATTTGCCTATTTTTGATATTATTGACAAACATATATCATTAAATATATCTAACATTTGTAAACTGAGAAAAATTTCAGGATCAACAACTCAACCCTACAAAATTGAGACAATTGCTTGGAACTTAAGAAATCAACAAAAGCTTGAAGATTCACAGGCAAATCGATTGGTCAAATCGATTCTGTAACAGGGTTGAATGAAATTATGCAGTCTGGAAGTAAGCAATCGATTGGTCAATCGATTTGCACAATAAAGCCTGATATCAATCAATTAGGCAAATCGATTGGTACATCTATCAGAAAAGAAATTGTGCAAGTCAGAGAGCTTGTTAGTCTCAAATCGATTGGGCAAATCGATTGGTTAATTTTCCAGGACTGAACTGATTGCTCACATCGATTAGACAAATCGATTGGTATATTTACTGAAATTAAAATGTGCAAGTCAGTAGCCTGTCTTGTATTCAAATCGATTTGGTAAATCGATTGAGCCAATCATATCAGTGTTGATATTTGTCTATATCGATTGGGATAATCGATTTCGAAAGTCACAGAGCCAAACCAAAAGGGAGCAAATCGATTGGACAAATCGATTTACCCAAATCTACTTCAAAACAGAGTTGGTCTGGGACATACGCAATCGATTATCACAATCCACTAAATCATTTATGTTGAAATAAGTTTGGCATCAATCGACTGGGTAAATCGATTGAATGAACCAAATAATAAAATGAGCTTCAGACTTAAATCCACAATTGATTAGACACATCGATTATGTTGTTTAAAATCAATTATGTATCTTGTCAAATCGATTGGGCAAATCGATTGATGTGAACCACTGTGTCTCTGGAACCAGTGAAATCGATTGACCAATTCGATTGGTACAAAAGTTTTTAGAAACAGTGATGGATTAAGGATTATGTATATAGTTGCATCGATTGGACACATCGATTGTTTTGATCTCGTTGTTGGAACAAAACACTACAAATCGATTGTGCACATCGATTCATATATAAACATTCATCCAAGTCTGAAGAACTCAGGTAAACTAATCGATTAGGTAAATCGATTAGTATGTGCAGTTTCAAGATTCAAGAAAAACAAGATTCGCAAAATCGATTGGACAAATCGATTAGCCTGCTTTATTACTTTAAGAAATCGATTGGCCTAAGCGATTGACATGTTGTTTTTCCTGAAACTATATAAACTGCATTTACTCATTTCTTCTCATAACACCAATAATAATCATAACAACCATACTCATACCACAGTGATAACAACTGAAAATATTACAATCCTTTCTCAACTGATATTACTTTGAATATCTTTTTCAGCCTTAAACAATTTACATTGGTGATCAACAAGGATTGAAAAAGACAACAATTGAGAAAGATAGCTTTGAGAAGAATGAAGATCAAGAACGTTGTATATTTGATCATTTGCAATTTCTGTAATTCAAATTCTTTAACCAAATTACTTTGAGAAAATCCAGTTACAACTGGTAGTGATCTTTTGTGATTGAGGGATCTCATCAAAAGGACACTTGACTGAAATCTTGGAAGAGTTTGTGGGAGATAAACTCTGGGATTCAGGGAGAGAAGACTAGAATATAAAAGAATAGTTTAAGATTGATAGGCGAGGAGCTGGAATATATGTAAACTGATTCTAAGACATTCTAGTGGAAAAGGCTAAGATCGGGTTTGATCTTAGGACTGGATGTAGGCCGTCACGAAGCGGCTGAACCAGTATAAATATCTGCGTACACTTTTTTTTCCCTTATCTCTTTTAGATTTCTGCAATTATAGTGTTCTTGATATTGATTGAATGCATGATAAAGATTCTATGTTAGATAGCTTTACATGACAAATTGTTTTGACATGGCTGCATGAAAATCAATATTCTGAATACAAACTGTTTTAATGCACTTCTCCATATAATCAATAACTGATATTACTTGACATTCTTTAAAATTGATTATTAGGGACCTTCCGCAATCTTATGCTTTGTAAATTTACAATTTATAAAACTGCTGCGCATTTTGTTAGCATAGAAATAATTCTTGCATATATTTCCATAAAACTGAGGCCTGATTACCATCAGAAAAAGATTATGATGCTGCTAAGTTAAGATGAGTATAACAGAAATAATAGGAATCGATTTTGAGTGAATTCAATTGGATTGGAAAACTTATTCCGATTAAGTTTTCATTGTAAGTTTTTATAAATTTATATTAAAATATATAAGTGCATGTTCCATGATGTGAATGAAGATTACTCATATGTTCTGATTAGATATATACTATATTATTATTATAATATAGGGTTCATTCTAACTAGACAACTCTCCATCTATATACGACATGAGCGAGGGTAAGTGGAGTATCACTTACAAACTTAATTATATTCAATCTTACCAAAAGCGGTTATTTAAAGAGAGAATATTGAGTAAAATCAATGTAATCTTTATGACTTGTTATATTGAGTTTAAGTCATTAGATTACTCATGTCTAATGGTTTAAAGTGTTTGAAAGATTTTAAGCTAGAGATTGAAGAGGTATTTGAATATAGCTTACAAAGAAATAATATTATATTAAATTGAAGTATAGTTTCACGAGATGATTTTCTATGGCTAACACATTGACATGACTATGAAACATTAATAATTATTTTTATTAAATCTGAGTTTTATGTTCTCTATGTTGAGGGTGATGTTTTTCAGATATCAGGTAAACGTTGAAAGTCTGAGAAGTATCCATATTTACTCACTAGTCATTCAATGTTAAGAGTTGAGTCAGATCACGTCTTGATGGGACAGTGTAGACTTGTAGAGGTAATAGTCTGTTTTGCTGCCTAGTGAAGGAAAGATCCATTTTTAAATGGTCTAATTGGGCACTACTTTTAATATACACTTTTTTCTTATCATCGTGAATGTAACTTTTCTAGAAGACTCCCACTCACAAAAGTGAACCCGAAATTCAAACGCACAAATAAAAAGTTGTGTTATTCCACACATTTTCTAATTTTATTAAATCATAACCAGTTGTTTTTTATTTAAAAGAATCTCTAACGGATCTTCCGGTCTGTATTTTTCTATTTTTTAAGATAAAATATATTTGTAATTATTTATATTTAGCTTAATTTCTATTTAATTAAATTTTTTCTTTTGATCCAATGATTTAAAATATATTTGATTTATATTATTAATTTTTAAAATATATTAAATTATATGTTTGATTTTTTAAATTTTAAAATAAAATAAAATTATTATAATAAAATATTAACATCAAATTAAAATATCATAATAAATTTACAGTTTAAATTATTAAAAAACGTTAAAAATATTAATTATATGAATAAAACTTGCTAATTTTTAAGATTACAAGTGTGTTTAAATTGTTGTAAATCAAATTGAAAAATATAAAAATTTAAAATATTTAATAAATATTTTTTAAATGATTAGTATGTCATGTAATATTTAGTAGATTTTTTAATTGTCAGAACTTTTTAATTAATTTTGTTAAAATTAAAATAAATGACTAACAATATAAATGAAATATAACTTAAAAGATTAATTTAAAATAAAATAAATTTAAATAATTTAAATAGAAATTAGGTTAAATATAAAATATTATAGATATAATGTTGACAAATATTAATAATTAATTATATTAGCATTTTTTATATTTTTCTTAGAATTCGAAGGACTTATTACTCCTTTGGCCTTTAATTCTAGTATTCAATCTCTCATATCCTCGAGACTTTTAAATTTTATACGAGAAATGAACAACTTCATTTAAATAAAATAAATAACAAATCAGAAAATATATTTACAAGTAATATATCCTAAGAACTTTTTAAGGTTTAATTAGATCCATATCAAAAAGGAATAGTATCATATTATCCTATTTAACGAGGTGGGAACCTCAAGTTATAAAGCGATATTGCACGAATAGTAGTTTTATGGCAGTTTGGTTAGTGTGTTACCAACTTTCTATTGTAGTTAGGGATGACAACCAATATTCAAGGGTATTATATATAGTTATTTTGCTATTTTATTGGACAAATAAAAATGATTTTGTATTATATTAATATTTGTGTGGATATTTGTTTAACAAATATTTGATGGATTTATAAATATATGTAGGTATTAGTATAGATATCATATTTTAAATTAGATTTAACTGTAGTTTTTATTTTTTTATTTTTATCAATTCACGAAAATGATTTATCTATTTTAAAATCTTTCAATTTTAATCATTCGATAGTTTCAGAATTTTTAATTAAAAAATGGTGGTATGACATAATTAAAATCATGTGACTGATAATCTCATGATGTATAACTATCTAGATACATTCATTATATAAATATTATTAATTAAATTATGAAAATAAATAACTAAATAAATTCAAATTGATATTTGTAAAATATTTTATTTCAATTTATTAGATATTAAACCTTCAATATTATCTATTTATAAATAAAATTATTTAAAATATTTTAATTTATTATTTTTAAGTTAAAAAATTATAATAAAAATAATAATCAAAACGGTCGAAATTTGAAACACGACAATTAATTCTTTAAATTGGTGAAAATAGAAAGATCAACTCTACAATTAAATATTTTTAAATTAAATATATTAATTTTGTTTTTACATTTATATTTATTATTTTTTTACTATTTTATTGATACAAAAAATATTAATACATAACAACATAGATTATTAACAAATAAATAAAATATATATCTAAATTTCAACAGAAAAACTATTAATACATTAATATATACACACAAAATATTACAAAATATTATTGTTATCCCGCTTGTTGCGGTGGGTGAAGCAAGACATGTGGTCTTCTATTTGGTCTAGGGGTGGGAATAGGCGAGGCCAGGCTTTGAAAGGTCTGAGTTTGGCCTACGATTTATTTTTTCGGCCTAAGCCTGGCCTACGGCCTATCATAGGCTTTTTTTTTTGCCTAAGCCTGGCCTTTTTAATAGTTTGGCCTGGCCTGAAAGCCTTTTTAAAAGCCTTTTTAAACGAATCCATTATTACTTCTTAATTGATAGAATTTAAAATAGAAAATAATATTATTAATATACTAATAAAAAATAATATTAATAAATAATAAATATATATAGGCCGACCTGTTAGGCCTAACAGGCTTTTTTATAAGCCTGAGCCTGACCTATTTAAATAAATAGGCTTTAAAAACAGCCTGAGCCTAACCTTTTTATTAAATAGGTCAGGCCAGGCCATAAGTAGGCCAGGCCATAGGCCCCTACGGACGGCCTAGCCTATTCTCATCCCTAATTTGGTCTATATATAATGGATGAGATGTCTTAGGTAACGTCAAGGTTAAGGATAAAATCATCACAATGATGGTTGTCTTATCTTCAGTCTTAAAAAAAAATAAAACCTATGCATAACAACAACGTCATTTGTATTATGTCATAATAGGGACCTTGTTTACAATGCTGTCATTAACTTTTTTATTTTTTATTTTATTTGATTTATTATGATATTTCACTAATTTTTGTTTGATGTGTGTGTATTTTTTATTAAAATATTCATCCATAAAAAAATTAAACAATATTGTATTAGACAGACGGAAAAAATCAATTGAGACCATAAAATTATAAAAAAAAACTAAACATATATTAAAATTATTTATATAAATAAAAAATAAAAAAAAAATTAAAAACTCGTAAAAAAATATAAAATATATTTATAAGAAAAAACATTAAACACTTTTCAAGCAAGCCCCTTGAATTTATTGCTAGAGAAGTTGTACGACTAACTCTTTGATACTAGTCCAACTTGGACTGATGTTAAAAAATCCCAAATTTTAACATAGTGGAATGATTACTTGAAAGTTGAAAATATAAATTAATTATTATTTTTTGTCTATTAATAAAAAGAGTATCTTAACAATATCGGTATGAAAAATATTTCATCTCACAACCTCCATCTTCATATCTTCACAAGAACAATAAAAATGACAAAAATCATAGAAATTTTCAACGTACCACCATCTTCACAAGAACAACTACCTACACAAGCATCACTTCCTCTTACCTTCTTTGACATACTATGGTTAAGATTACCACCTGTTCAACGAATTTTCTTCTATGAATTTCCACACCAAACCTCAGTTTTCTTCAACACCCTTCTTCCAAAACTCAAACAATCCCTTTCTCTTACACTTCACCATTTTTACCCTCTTTTGGGTCATCTCATTTGGCCTCATGATTCAAACAAACCCATCATCAAATACATCAAAGGTGACACTCTTTCACTCACAATTGCTGAATCTGATTCTGATTTCAATCATGTTTCTAGTACTAATCTTTGTGAAGCTATACAAATTCATAATCTTTTACCTCACTTGAACATATCTCATGAAAAAGTTTCTGTTTTGGCTCTTCAAGTTACTCTTTTTCCAAATATTGGATTTTCCATTGGAATCACATCACATCATGCGGTTTTAGATGGTAAAACTTCAACTTCTTTTATCAAATCTTGGTCATATTTATGCAACAAGTTTGAAATTGGAGAAAAACCCATTATTTTGCCACATGAATTATGTCCTTTTTTTGATAGAAAAGTGATTATTGATCCAAATGGTTTAGAAACAAAATATTTGAGTGATTGGTTGAAACAAGGAGGACCTAACAACAAAAGCTTAATGATTTGGGATCTACAAGTTGAAGAAGATTCAATTAGAGGTGTATTTCAATTATCTCGTTTCAATATAGAAAAGCTTAAAGAATTTGTAGTTTCAAAACAAAAGGGTCAAAGAAAAAAGGATAAAAATCTTCACCTGTCAAGTTTTGTGGTAACAATTGCTTATGCATGGGTATGCAAAGTGAAAGCAGAGGAAATTAAGAACAAAAGAGTTATGATGGCTTTGAATATCGATTGCCGGAATCGTTTAGAGCCACCAATTCCTTCAACATATTTTGGAAATTGTATTGGAGCAAGGCTTGCAATTGTTGAAACAAGTGAGTTATTGGGAGAAAATGGACTAATTGTTGCTGTTGAAGTGTTGAGTGAAGCTTTGGAAAGTTTGAAAGATGGAGTGTTGAATGGAGCTGAAAATTGGTCTTCATGGTTACTTGAGGGTCTTGTTATTGATGATGTTAAAACAATTGGTGCTGCTGGTTCACCTAAATTTGAGGTTTATAGTTGTGATTTTGGTTGTGGAAAACCAAAGAAAGTTGAAATGGCTTCTATTGATAGAACAGGTGCTTTTTGTCTTTCTGATAGTAGAAATGGTGATGGTTTTGAGATTGGTTTTGTGTCTAAGAAAAAAGCTATGGAGGCATTTGCTTCTCTCTTTGCCAAAGGTATTGCATCTTGGTGAGTCCCTTCATGTGTAAAGGTACATTCTACATTATGCTCTCTCAACAGGATTTTTACCATACGCAAAAATCAGATATGGAATCCATGACTACTTGCCTATAAGGTCTGAGTGTGTTACCACTTAGATCAACTTATTCTTGGCACTAATTCATAGTTTCTTTTTCCATATAATTTGTAAGAGTGGAAAAATTCAAAGTTATTGGCAATCATATATTGGTGTTGGATTTTTGAGTTGTTGACTTTTGGTTGTGAGTGAAAATTTGGTGTTTAGTTTCTTTTGAAGGGAATTTCTTTCTGGTGTCTAATTCATATAATTTGGTGATAGCTTATTATTGTGACAGTACATTGGAATATGTGAACTTGGTTCGAAAACACTTAAAGAAATTGACGAATCACGAGTTCATAATTTGCTTGACAATTTAAAGGTTTAAAAAATTATTGTGGAATTGAATTTTGTTTCGTCTTTAGACATTATTTGCTGCTAGGAAGGCTTAATTATTTGCATATGCTAAAATTTAACACTAGGATTTACTCATGCTAACCCACCAGGAGTGTTGGGAGCAGCAACATACCAAATATCTAGATTTCACAAGAGACAATTACACCAAATCTCAATCTAAAATCTTGAGATATTGAATATGTGGATCAGATTTTTTATATATTCAATATTCTATTCATTTATAATCGATGTAAGATTTAGCCATTCACACTTGAATCCAACATAACCGGTACCGGTTCAAAGTTCAAAAGTTTTCTTAATTTGAAGAATAATTCTATTAGTCTTATTTCTCAACTAGAAGCATTAACTTTCAAATTCAAATTTTCTGATTTGTAAATTGTGTTATTTTCATTGGAGAATTCTCCTTTAAATAATGTTGTTACATAATGATATGAGTCTTACTATAACGACAAACTAATTAATAATGAGAATAATTACATAATTACAAATATTATCATCCACATAAACAAGGAATATCACAATCCCTTTGGATGCTCATTGTGTAAATAGAGTGGATCATAGTTGCTTTGGATGAAGGAAAAACCAAGAAGTGTTGTTCTAAACTTCTCAAACCACACTCTTAGTGTCTGTTTTAACCCATACAAAGAATGTTTTAGTTTGCAAACGTTATTAGATAAAATGGACGTCATACCAGTAGGAAGTTTGATATAAACTTCCTCCTTGGGGTCACCATGAAGAAAATCGTTCTTAACATTTAGCTGGTGTATTTGTCAAGATTTAGATGCAACAATGGCTAGAAAGTGCGCATTAGTCATTTTGGCCACGAGTGCAAATGTCTCATCATAATCGAGGTCAAATTCTTGCTTATTTCCAGGAACCACTAACCGAGTCTTGTAGCAATATATGGATCCATCTGAACAAAGCTTTATAGTGAATATAAATATGCTGTCAAGAGGTTTAACAAATGAGGGGCAAGGAACAACATCCCATGTTAGATTCTCTTCTAGTGCTAGAAGTTCTACCTCTATAGCATCTTGTCAACATTTATGCTTCATAGCCCGTTTATATGAGGAAGGGATAGAAATAGAAGCTAAAGTTGTTGTCAAAGATAAAGGTGAAGGTGAGTCATACTTTTTTGGAGGATTACGAGTGCGAGTACTGCGATGTAATGCAACTGGTTCTTGTTGAAGTATCGGATGAGCAACCAGAGAATGATCGAGAGGAGGCTGTGGAGGTTTCAGACGTCTTTGGTACATCAAAAGGGGCTTAGGGTGTTGATTCTATTGCAATTGTTAGAAAGTAGAGGCAAAATAGATGTGGATGTAGGAGAATAAGTATCGTGGTTAGCAGAAAAATATATGCATTCTCTTGAAAAATAATATTTCTAGAAACCCGTATCCTATTGAGATTAGGATCATAGCATATAAGACCTTTTTGGTGGCTTGAGTAACCAAGCAAAACACATTTAATGGATTGAGTTGTAAGCTTGGTGCGTTCTTGGGGATGAAGATGAACATGACATACACAACCAAAGGTACGAAGATTGCTATAAGATGGTTGTTGTCCATATAGCCTAAAAAAATAAGGAATCATTGTTTAAGGCTTGACAAGGCGACCGATTAATGAGATGGACATCTATGGAGAGCTTCACACCAGAATTAAGAGGGTAAAAATGAGTACAACATGAGAGTACGAACAACATTAAAGAGTTGACATTTTTTTCTTTCTGCTACCCCGTTTTGTTGGGGTGTAAAAGGGCATGAACTTTGTGATATAATGTCATTTGTTTGCGAGAACTCCTGAAATAAAGATGTGTATTCTCCCCCATTTTCAGAACACAAAATTTTAATAGTAGATGAAAGTTGAGTTTGAATGTACGCAAAATTTTAATGGTAGATGAAAGTTGAGTCTGAATTTCAGCAGTTTGTATTTGGAGATTACCAGAGTAACTTGTAACATTGGTAAGGGCAACAACATTGTTGGTCATATGATTAGATGCCCTTGAGTCAAAATAGCAAGGAGAATCAAGGGAAGTAACATTATCTGAAAGACCCAAAACAGAAAATGTTGAAATGATCATTTGTTGAACCATTTCAAGGGTTAAGGATGGAACGGTGGAATGTCGATTCTGGTTCACATAAATGAGAGTTGTAGAAGGACCAACAAATGTAGTGAAGGATGTTGCATATTTTTTTAGTGGTTTGGTAAGACATTCTTTAATAATATGACAATCCTTTTTGCAGTAATTACATAACTTTTTAGGACAGTTGGATGCAAAATGTCCATGTCCTTTGCAACAGAAACATTGGACAATACATATGTCTCGCCTACGAGGTCGGCCTTGTACCACATATGCCACAAGGAGAGAAACAACCTTTTGTTGTTCCATGGTTGTCCGAGTGAGAAGATGTTGTTCCTCACAAAGCAGCTCATTGAGACAAGTATTCAAGGATGGGGCAGTAGCTCAGTTCATGAGATTGGACCTTAGTCCCTCAAAATCAGATCTCAATTTCATCTAAAATTGATCGCGTTTGGTAATCTCGTGAACTTTTTGCACAATAATTAGCCATTCACTTGACAAATCTTTATAGACAATGTCGATGTATTCAGCCCAAAGATTCATAAAATGATGATAAAACTTAGAAATGGAAAGACTTTCCTATTGAAAAATTGTGATTTCATGTTCAAGCTGGAACGGCCGAGCAGCGTTGTCTTGGTTGTATATTTTCTTCAAGTAGTCCCACATTGTTGCTACCGTAGCAAAAGGTCAGAGATTGAGAACGATATTAGGATCAACAGAACTTATGATCCATGCCATGAATTGTGCATCTTTGACTACCCATTTGGCATAAGCATCCTTCTACGTCTTCTCAACGACATAATCGCTTCCATTGACATAACCCCAAAGCTATTTTCCTTTGACAAAAATCTGGAGCTGAAACACCCATGTAGAGTAGTTTTTTCCATTAAGACACACAAAAAGGATATCATGCTTGTCGGTGAACATGATGCCGAGGAAAACAAATGAAGAGAACTTAGGAGACGTGAAAACAGGGAATGTAGAAACAACAATGAAATTATGATCGTAGGCGGCGAAGAACTATGATTTTAAGAAGAAAAAAAAAGCAGAAACAAGAAGGAAAACTGTGATTGACGTAGGGAAGGAACTAAGATATCAAGAAGAAAACAAATCTAGGAACTCAAGATTTGATTACAAAAAAATGGATAAATCTGATTTGAATTGCAACCTAGCTCTAATACCATGTCAAACTTAGAATTTCTGATTTGTAAACTGTGTCATTTCTATTGGAGAATTCTCCTTTAAATAATATTATTACATAATGATATGGATCTTACTATAATAGCTAACTAATTAATTATGAGATAATTACATAATTACAAATATCATCAAATCTGCACAATTAATGATTACGAAACTGTCAATTCCATTGACATTAATTATATCAAATTTTTTTTTTCTGAACTTTAAAGTTAAAACTCATTTCTATATCCAAAATGAAAAGCAGTGGAACTATAAAATAAAAATATGGATTATATGGAAAGAAAACAAATGATAAAACTGTACAATTAGAATGCCAACAATTGAACGATAAAATGAAATTGTCCATGAAGTTTGATTCATTCCGTGCAAAAAAAAGTGTTGGCAAGTTGGCAGCAAACAAAAATCGTTCAGTGACGGCAAAGATAGAATCCCGCATCGAATACCTCAAGTGTGAATTAAGTGACATTGTACAGAAAATAGTGTGCGGATAAGTGACATTGTCATGATTTGGGTTAATTTGGACAAACAATTGTGAGACCCATTTTCAATTCCCAGTGTTAGTACAAGGTAGTTTTTAAGGTCAAGCCGAACGGATATAGGTTCGATTCATGATGTAACTGACTGAACCGATTAATCAGGTCAGGTTTTGATTATTTTGGTCTCTACAATAACGCTTATTGACTATATTTATTCACAATTTTTTATAATATAAAAAATGGTCTTGTGACAAGCCCTTAGCTTCTATTGAGTTTGTTTTTGTTGAAGATGAGGAAAAGGTTGACATTAATAATGTCCTCTTGATCATTCTATTTTTGTAACGACAAATAATCATCTCTTTGGATTTAATCATGTTAGAACATGAGTATGTTATTGTATGAATTTAAAATTTTTTTGAAGTCCCACATTGGAAAAAAATATTTTTTGTAAATTTAAGTGGAAAAAAACTTATTTTAAAATTCAAGTCCCACATTGAAAAGAAATATTTTTAGTAAATTCAAATGGAAAGAAATATGTTTTTAAAATTCAAGTCCCACATTGGAAAAATATTTTTGAAGTCCCACATTGAACATGAGTAGTTTCAAATCTATACATATTAAAGTCTCATATTAGTTAGAAAACAAATGTGAGTTTGCATCCATCACTATATAATGAGCTTCAAACTATTGTGAAAAGTACACCAAAATTGGATGCTTTTCCCAACTTTCTCTTTTCTCCCTTTTATATTATGCTCGCTTAATTTTCAATCCACTTCTCCCTTTCTTTTCGTCCCTTCGGTTTTTAGAGCGGTTGTTATGCCACAGTTCCTTTGGTTTTTAGAGCAGTTGTTATGCCGCAATCCCTTCGGTTTTTAGAGCGGTTGTTATGTTGCAGTCTCTTCAATTTTTAGAGCGGTTGTGATGTCGTAGTCCCTTCGGTTTTTAGAGTAGTTGTTATGTCGTGGTCTCTTTATTTTTAGAGCGGTTGTTATGTCGTGGTCCTTTTATTTTTAGAGCGGTTGTTATGTTGTATTCCCTTCAGTTTTTAGAACGGTTCTTATGTCGTAGTCCATTTATTTTTAGAGTAGTTATTATGTCGTAGTTATGAGTCGTCTTAGTACCATATTGCGAATGACTTTAATCGTCATATTGAGAGTGACTTTAAGCGCCATATTGAGGGTTAATTCTAGAACAGTTTTCTACAGTGCAGTAGAACTCTGATACAGTGATTTGGGCTGTTTTATCCTAGAGACTTCGTGGTTGATAGTTTGCATTACACAATTTGGGCAGTGTCACAAAACATCTTAAAGAAAGCGACCTAGTCCGTGACTCAACCCAGTAATATCTTTGGTGTCATAAATTGTGATTTTTAAATAGTTTTTAAAACTCAACATCAACAATTCAAGACATTTCTTTTTGCCATGTCAAGCGAAGATATTACTGGATTTGGTTATGTTGCCTCTAATTTTAATAAACTGTTTCAGTTTAAAGCAAACAGAAAATGATAAGAAAGCTGGAGAATTAACCTATGGGAAAATAATGATAAGAATTATATTCTTAATGGACTTGTTGAGAATTATATTCTTAATGAACTTGTTGATGATCTGTATAACTATTACAAATCCAGCAATATAGCTAGAGATGTTTGTGATGCTCTAAATAAGTATGTAGTGAGCTGCTACTTAGAGTATCAGATGACTGATAACAGATCCGTGGAGGCACACTATCGTAAAATTTAGAAGATAATTCATGAGATCATCTATTAAGGTATATCATTCATGTCATATTTAAATTAAATATTGAAATTTAATATGTCTCTTTATATTTGAATGTTGAAATCAATACAATGTTTCTTTTTGCTTATATGTTGTGTGATTTTAACTTTTGACTTGCTATACTATGTGATGTGAACACATTTGATTACAAAATTAAGTAACTTAAGTTTAATTCCAAAGTTATTGTTAAATGATTTTAAAAATTGTGGTTTTTATAGTCAAGATAAAATAACAAAGAATTCACATAAACTTGTAATTATAGAATCCGAGTCTTTAGATTTATTACACTTTTGATATATGTGAACATGATGAGAAAGTTAACAACAAATGAAAAACAAAAATGAAATTTTTGACATGTAAAGAATCTTTGTAACTGAAATTGAAAATCAATATAGTAGAAAAATTAAAAGGTTCCAAGTATGATTCTAATTTTTTAAATAAGTTTTATAAATTATCTGGAATTATACATGGAACAATTGCACCATAATTGCTTGAAGTGAATGGTAAAGTTGAAAAGAAAGGGAATATAACTCTTAATGAACTAGTTGTTGCTAGTATGGTTAGTGTTGCATCTCATTAGTGTGTAGAAAATGTATTGCTTATCTGCTATGTTTTGAATAGAGTTCATAAATCTAAAATCAAAACATCTCCTTATGAGATAGTGAAGGAAAGATAATCGAACCTGTCTTATTTTCAAACATAAGGTGATCTGACTTATGTCAGAATTCCTGATCACGAGCGAATTAAACTCGCCAATAGAGCCTATGAATGAGAATTCATTGGGTATGCGGTAAAGAACAAAGCGTATAAGTTTTATGACCTAAATGCAAAAGTGATCATAGAGTCAAATGATGTTGACTTCTATGAAAAGTAATTCCCTTTCAAATGGAGAAATAGTGGGGGCAGTGAATTAAGTCATGTTCCTATAACAGGAAGTAGCAAACAAGGCGAAACAGAAACTCGAAGAAGTAAGAGATTCAAAGTTGCTAAAGATTATGGACCAGAATATATGTCGTAGTCCATTTATTTTTAGAGTGGTTATTAAGTCGTAGTTATGAGTGGTCATAATACCATATTGCGAATGACTTTAATCGTCATATTGAGAGTGGCTTTAAGCGCCATATTGAGGGTGTAATTCTAGAATGATTTTCTACAGTGCAGGAGAACTCCGATACAATGATTTGGGTTGTTTTATCCTAGAGACTTCGTGGTTGATAGTTTGTCTTGCATAATTTGAGCAGTGTCACGAAACGTCTTAAAGAGAGCGACGTAGTCCGTGACTCAACCCAGTAATATATTCGGTGGCATAAATTGTAAATTTTAAATAGTTTTTGAAACTCAACATCAACAAATCATGAATGTGAGAATCTGGAAATGAATACTTTTATCCATAATGAATAATTTATTATTGAGCTTCAATTACAATAGGATACTATAGAAAGCAAAGCTTCACATTCTACGTGTGTTGCCGAAACTAATTTTCTGCAAGATGTGGCAGAAAATGGCCAGATTAACCATTTTAGAAAAATGGCCAGATTTTGGGGAAATACGTTGTTGATAATGATAGAGGTAACCACATTCTAAATATTTGAGGTTTTTGTGCTCCTCAACTAAATCCATCTTTCATATATGTCTCTAGTAAACATGTTACTTTCTCTCTAATTTATGAGCAGTAGGTGATTTTTTTGGCAGCTACTTGTGTTTCTACTAATCATATCATTAGAAGGACTTTATGGAGATATCTTACTGATATGATACAACCTAATCAAGGTCTTTGGTTATTAGCAGAAGACTTCAACTCTATTCTTGGAGCTTATGAGCACGAGGTTGAGCGAAGCCTGAGACATGTTATTTGTAGCATATTGTTGATCGTATTAAAAGTAAATTTTTTTCTTTGAAAATATCAATTTTATCGATTATGAAACGTATTCAATTGATTAAATCTATTATTCATGGTATGTTGGTATACCACTTTCATGTTTACGCATGAACGATCTCTCTTATAAAAAATTGAATTCTTGGTTAAGAAATTGTTATTGTGTCATGGAAAAAGTTATGTTCTCCTTTGGAAGAATGGGGACTTGGCCTTTCATCCTTGCACGATATTAATTATGTTGCCTCTCATATACTTTCTTAGGACATGTTTTCCTCGCATTAACAATGGACTTTACTTTTTAAGGCTCGTTTTCTTCATGCCAATAAGCCAATTACATATTTTGCAAAACCCTCCATTTGGCCAGATATTCAACAATTTCTTTATTTCATAATCCGTTGGGGTAGACTCATGTGGATAGACTTGGATTATCCTCTCGCCTTGTGCATGCATTACAATATATTGTTGCATACTTTTTTTTGGCAAATCTCTCTTGGGATATTCCTACTTGTTTTGCTCGCTCAATCCTTACTATTGCTTTTTAGATGCATCAAATTATTACTTCTTCAATGGATTGTGATGACCAATTGGTTTGGAGTTTGACCAATTCTAGAATTTAATCTTTTAAAGATGCTTACCAATGTCTTCATTCTATAGATATGAAGCTTAGTTGGGGTAAAAAGATCTAGAGTGTTGCAATTCTTCCTTTAAAATATTTTCTTGTTTCATGTCTTTTTTATAACAAGATGCCTACAAAAACTAGTGATGGTGTCACATTGTTGCTCTACTACCAGGCTTACGAAACTATTGATCGTCTTTTCTTTGACTGTGTTTTTGTTTCTCGATTATGGCACTAGTTGTCCTATGATTTTTGAACTAGGATTGATTTTTCTTCCATCTTTTTTATTCTTGAGATTTGTAAAAAAAACAAAAAAATTTGAATTCTCGGGTGGGGGGTGTCATCCTCTTTTCTATCATTCACGTTATTTGGATTGCATGTAATCAATTTTGATAACAAGAAGATTTCCATTCAAACCGCGTTATTCACTTGGTTTCTTTTGTTGTAGTCTCTAAGGTAGATTTTCTAAAGGTGTAACATCTTCCTTAATGCAGAAGTTTTCTATTCTCAAATAATTTTCTATTGATTGTTATGTTCCTAAAGCCGCTATTATTATACAAGTTATTTGGTTGAAGCCTCCTTGTGTTTGGATTAAATATAATATTGATGATGCTCCTTGTGTTTGGATTAAATGTAATATTGATGATGCTTCTAGAGGTAATCTTGGTGTCTTTATACTATTGATTACTTGTTGTTTCTCGGATTACTTGAGTGTTAATACATCGTTTCATGCCGAACTTTATACTGCTATGTATGCTATTGAAATCACTCATTTTAAAAGTTGGTTTTGTTTATGGATAAAATGTGATTCTTTGTATATTTATAGAGAAGACAGCATGTGTGCAGATAGACTTGCTAACACTAATTTTTCCACTCGATATTTTACTTGATGGGATTTGTTGTCACGTTGTATTTGGAACGACTTTTAGCATTATCGATATAGTCTTCTCTTCTATCGCTTTAGTTAAACATGACGCTTGTTATTACGCCGCACTCTTTTTTTCCTTCACCATAGTTTTATTCCTTATGGTTTTTAATGAGGTAGTGTTTTCCATACTTGTTTACTTGAGTTTCGGCCTAGTCCCGATCTTTATTTTTAGTTTTATTTTATTTAATAAAATTATTAGAGTGATGCAGATGATAGGTGATAATTTTTTAGTGTCAATATAATTGAGATGTCAATTCTACTATGTGATATATTTGTATTTTAATTTTTTGTTAAAAAAACATAATCTTGCTTACAAGTGTGCTTAAGGTACTTGTTAAAGAACCAAAAGAGACAATATTATATTGAAAAAAATAATTAAAATTTAAGTTTGGAAAAGATTAAA
The DNA here is from genome assembly GCA_037974835.1 of Cicer judaicum. Lineage (NCBI taxonomy): Eukaryota > Viridiplantae > Streptophyta > Magnoliopsida > Fabales > Fabaceae > Cicer > Cicer judaicum. Next base: position 4,336,527 of record JBBPBS010000214.1, on the reverse strand, counting down.
TTACAACATAACCTTAATTGCAGACTTAGATCACTAACAAAGACACTTATTAGCATTTTTCTATAAAAAATTACAACATAACCTTAATTGCAATAAAGATTATTCATAGATTAATCAAGAATCATTAGTTTTTTTTTCACCAACTCTATTTATTATGTGGAGGCCAACTTTTTCTTGGAAGAAATATTTTTATTAGTGAGACCAAAAGTTGTGCCAAACTATTTGAAGAATAAGTTATAAAGATTTTAGATACACAATTTGGTTTCTATTTTTTTGGTGATTCATAATTTTAATACTTTATTTTTAAATTGTGTTAAATCCACGTGTCATATTTGGGTTTTAGATAGCCACCTATCAAACTACCGTGAATTTTATTTTTTTTTACACAATAATTTATTATATTTTTTAAAAATATTCATAGAGAAAATATTAACGCTCTATATAACCCATTAAAAATAATTATCTATAATTAATTATAAAAAATTTATATTAACTTAAAAATATTTATTTTCCTTCTTAGAAAAAGTAAGAATGAAAAAAATGACTAATTAAAATTATGGATTTTTTTAATTTGACCTGCGTGGTCCTCTTCGTTTATTTATTTTCGTGTATGATTGATATAACCAAGACTACATACCTTTTGGCTAAAAATTAGTTGTGTGCTTTGGTTGATTTTAAGAAAATGATTTTTATTGTGATAAATTAATTGGGCAAAACTATATGATTAACTTGAAAAAAAATATTGAATACAATAAATTAATTATGAAAAGTTGGTTTATTTCAATAATTATATAAAAGCATGAGTGGCAAAATGAGTTAAGTTCATGAGTCAACTCATTAAATCTATTATTTTAGATTAAATGAATTGTGGATTTGGACTCTATCTATTATTCAAATTGATATGCTCTATTTAACCCATTGAAAAAAGGGATGGTGATAGGATGAGATGGTTTGTCAGGTCCATTTTAAAAAATTAGTAATTTATTTACTGGTTCAATTATTTTTCTACTACTATTAGTCTATTTTTTCACTACAATCTAATAAACTTAGAAATTTATTGTTTATGTAATAATTTTTTGATTATGTTGAATTTTAGTGGACTAATTTTGAATGTTTTATGTTTTACAAGGCCAACTCACTTAAAAACTAATACCTCTAATTTATTATAAATTTATTTTTTATTGAAGGGTCTGCTGACTTGCTAAATTGCCTAGAGGCGGGGTGGAAGTTTTAACCAACATTTAGGTTGATAGCCAAGGGACAAAAACGACGGAGGGTAACCCGATTTACCACTCATTCATTAAAAATAAATTGATGAACTATTAAAGTGTACAACTTATATCATAAAAACTCAAAAATTAAAAAGATGTAATTTCCATTTAACCATTTTAAGAGATTAAAAACGAATTTTAGAATTATCAAGTTGTCACAAAAACTCAAAGGTTAAAGGGATGCACAACTTGTTACTTTAAATCCAAAAGTTTCACCTTATATTTTAAAGAATTCCGTTAATTAAGATTCCTTCATCAAATTCTCTAAAGGTTTAACCTAATATTTTCGATAAATAGAAGCAAATGTTAAAAAAACAGATAGACAATTTGTAGTCCATTTTACATCACACTATTTACTCAAAATATAACCTGAACGTCAAGTTATTTACTAGTACAACACTACCATTTGGGAAGGAAAACCACAAACATAGTCTGTGGGAAACGAGGCTCTAAGCCATGCTCGAGAAATGACATGTCCTTAAATCCTTTAGTCATAATTGGTAGGCTACTATTTCGATACGCCAAATTAATAGTCTTGAATTGTTTAGAATTAAGGCTAAGGACAAAATAACACGTGCTTACGCAAAAGACTCCAAAGAGAAATATACCTTAGAAATATGGCTTCAAGTCGGAACATTAGCCTCATCTACGGGAAACAAGGGTCTAAGTCACACACAAGCACTGACAGATTATTTAGCCTTCACTACTAGAAAATAATCATTTTCAGATGGCATTAGAGACGAATTTGGAACATAAATTAGACAACATTCACACGGAATTTTAACGAAATAACAATTTCGGACGACATTCAGATGCGGGTGCCGTCTAAAAAACTCGTGTCGCAAATTAATATGTTCATCCCAATTCCGTCCCAAATATGTTTCAACAAATTTCAGACGGATTTCATACAAACTTTAAAATTTAAATTCGTGTGATACGTGGTAATGTTTGGACGTATTTCAGACAAAATCCGATAAAACTTTCTTATGCTTTTCAGACGTATTTTTTTGAGCTTGTTTCACATAGATTTTTCATAGCCCAAATAATGATTATTGTTTTAAAATTTGTTTTACACAAATAAAAAGAGTAGCCAAACATTTTCTTTTATAAAAAAAACAAAACAATACAAACTAGATTCATATAAGTGTCCAACGTTCTAGCACAAAATATAACAAACAAATACGATCTTAGCTACATTGGTAAGCAAAATAACACAAATTAGTGTGATACTTTCACCATTCAAAAATACAATACACCAACTAGAGTCATCAAAGTGCTCTTTAAGTATATATAATTAAATAAAAATACTAAAGTCATTTAAAGACTCTCATAGATCTAGATCAAATTTATCAATCAAATCCAAAATTATCATCATTGTTTCCATTAGAGGTTTCACCAATTTCATTTGGTTCATCTTGCATAGGTGTCCAATAAGCAAAGTTTGGAGGCAATGACATATTCAAATTTCCAAATAAAGCACCAAGCATATTTTCATTTGTCTCAATTCTCTTTTGTTGTTGCTTCAATTTGTATTTTTGGTCTTGATTAATGAGTTCTTGTTGTTTTACCATTTCTTTCCATTTTACTAACTCTTGTTCTATATTTGTTTCCTTAGAGGGTAACTATTGCACTTTTGTGCCTTAACTTATTTTTAGGTTTCATTTTAGTCCTTTGAGTTTTGTTCATTTCATTTTGTTCCCTTAAGTTACAATCTTTAGACACTTTGGTCCCTCAAATTATTTTCATTCAATTTTAGTTCTTTAAGTTACAAACATTAAATACTTTGGTTGCTTATATTACAAATATTATACACTTAGATAATTTCTAATGGTGTCTAACATTGTAACTTAATGAATCAAAATATCTAATTTTTATAATTTAAGAGACCAAAATATTTGACGTTTATAACTTAATGGACAAAAATAAGATAACAATAACTTAAGAGACTAAAATGTCTATCGTTTATAACTTAAGTGAACAAAATGAAATAAATAAAACTAATTAAGACACAAAAGTGAAACTTAAAATAACTTAAGGAACTAAAATGAAAAATATTTGTATAATAGTTGTTGTCAAAAATAGTAATCAACATGATAAATGAAATGTAATTTTTACAATTCATTTACACTAATTCCTTCATTAAGATGATAAATGAAATGTAACTTTTGCAATTCGTTTACACTAATTCCTTCATTAAGATGAGGATAACTACCACTTCTATAATTTTTATAAAAAAATCCAAGAAGACCAAAATTATTTTTATTTCACAAACCAAAACAAGGTTCAAGTGCAATTGAAAAATCAAAGATAATATTCAATACAAAATCAAAATTTAACAAAAACAAGAAAATTGATGGGTATGAGAAGAGTATAAAAATTGATATATAAGTGTGTTTGACAGAGAGTAAGAGAGGGCAATGTTTGTGTAAAAGCGTATCACATATAACAAAAAACGCAACATATATAATAAAAGAAGATAAAATCGAACTCACGTGAAACAACAATGAATCCCACCCATTCATTTTAAATATTAACTAATATGTGGAGAGTGAAAATGAACTGATGATTGATTTTATTATTTACAAAATATAAAGAAAAGAAAAGAAATTGGTACTCATAGAAACATACAATTGTGCAAACGGATTGAGTCTTTGTTGTTTCCTTATAGAGCAATACGACTTCCCTTTGTGTGATTTGGAGCACAACTTTGTCGTTACTGTTTCACACCGTGAAAAAAAGAAGAAGCACAAAATGATGAATTTTTTATCCTTCTCTCCCAATGTTAACAACCGAGTAGATTCAAACGGTGTGAAAAAAAATTCATTCGCCATTCTCTGCTTCATTACCCTTAACCCGTTACTATTGTATTTTGTTTAAGGGTTCCATCAAAATCTCAAAGGCGGGTATTTTTAGTGGCGGGGGATATTCAATTTTTTGTTTTTAGTTAACTTTTTATTAAAAAAAAAAACTTTAAACATATTTTTATGAAAAAAAAACACAATCCATATGAATTATGTCTCAATATTTTAGACCCATTTCAGACAACCTTTTTAATTCAACCGATTTTGTACGAAATCATCTTGAATATACAAAGGCGTATAATACTCAAACAAATTTGGGACCAAACTTATTTGTAATAGAAAATCGTCCCAAGTTTGATCGAAATGCAAAATACTATTCCTACAAACTTCAATCAATTCAAAAATTTTGTTCAAAAATACATATTTTCTAGTAGTGTTTTTAGCCTCGACTGAGGGGCCATTATTTATGTACACCAAAAAGTCTCAAATTGATTGGGAGTCGAGGATAAGGGTAGTATCCACAAAGGGGCCTTTAATTAGGACAAGGCTGCGAGACAGTATACATATGACCCAAAGCGGACAATACCTCAAAAATATGACTTAAGGTTTGAACATAAATTTGTGTAGATTATTTACATTTTTGACAAATGTAAATGTTCTATAAGGTTTATATTTTGAAAAAAAAATGTATACATAACAAAAAACAACAAATCAATTCAATTAGGATGCAATAGTTTTTGAGCTCTACTGCAGTTTTTTAACCCTAGGGTTTCTTTGTAACTAGTTAGGGGTTTGTATATCTTTATTGGAAGATCATATTATATGTAAGTGGACATCCTTTTGGTCTTCATCTCCTTATGTTAGTAAGCTCTCAACCAACCTTCGACTAACTTTCATCATAAAATTAACAGGCATATGCATGACTTATTATTGATTAGACTTCGAAGCTGCAAGAAATGACACATGCTTGATCTTCTTTCAACAAATCCTCAACAAGACATTCGTGCAACAAGAACGGGCACACCTCCAACACTAATTTGTTTTTTTGATAATTTTTAAATCTTTTTTGCACATGTTGTGACAAGTTCTCGCTTTATCTCATTCACATAATGGTTTAAGTATTGTATCAAAGAGTATGAATTATCTATCAAGATTTTATAAGATAAATATAAGGAGGGTCTTGAAGATTGTCAAAGGGTTTTTAATAATGGAAGATTCACTCTTTCAAAAGGTACAAAACTAATTAGAATGGTAGTTTTAGGCAACAAGATTCTCAAGATTTGAAGAACAACAACACTTTCTTTGATGGTTTCATTGTACAGAGGTTATTTTGAGTTTGAATTTTCTTCTTTGGAGAATCTTAAAGCGGTGAGATAAAAAATTCTTAAAATTTACTAGTAGAATTTTACCTTTTTAAGTCGGTTAAAATATACATTTTATGTCAATTCTGTGTTTGAGTTAACAGCAAACGACTTAAAAAACATGTTTTTTAACTTCTTTCATGAACCGACTTAACATAACTTTGTCATGTTAAGTCAATTCAGCTTAACCGACTTAAACATCATAAACTTAGTTCCACAAATCAACATTTTAAGTCACATCATTTTACTTTTGCTCTCTTGATCCATTCATATATATAATATTTCATATTAAATTTCAATTAAGAGTTTTATACTTGCAACTACAATTTTATATAATCATCTAATAACCAAAATATACAATATAAGATGTTCATCCAAAATATAGAGTACGAAGAAGATGTCTCACTAATGTTAGATGAAAAAATTATTTAGATGTCCATTAACAAAATAACAAAATCACACTGTATCAATATTCAATAGACCTACATTAACATTGTCATTTTCTTCAATTAATTCTAAGATAATATCCACAGAGCGTGTTTGAACTTCTTTAGTTTGAGCTAGATGAAATGATCTCGAGACATCAAATATCTGAAGAAAAAAAAAAACACAATCAATATTGGTTTAATCCTAATTTTTTATGATATGAACATTAAAATATACAATCAATAACAACTTGTAATTTTTTATCATATGAACATAAAAAACACAATCAATAACAACTTGTAAAAAACTATGTGCCTGCATCCATGGATCAACGTTGTTACAATATTCAACAATTGTAACATGATATAGTAGTCACATTCATACATTTGTCATGTTTAGCAAATCATTATGCTATATCTATTTTGTAGAACTATGACAAATCTCATAATAAATAAGATGATTTCTTATTTATTCAAATTGTAATTGATTTACATTTAAACATTAACACAAAGACAATAAAATTTTCCTCTTCATTTTTAGGAAGTTTTTTATAAAGCTTGTAAAATTCCTCTACACCTTATTGTTCTTCTTTACTTTTATACTTATCTGTCACAGTGTGTTGTATCAATATTCGGAGTAATCTAAGTAATCTAATAATAGTATCCTATTATTTTCTTCGTTATCGTTATTATTTTGATTATTATTTTGTTCTCTATGATATAAAATGAAACAGATGAAATATATAATTTAACTTTTTAATATAAATGACAAAATCTCTTACATCCATTCAAAAGACTTTAAAAAATTCTTATAAAGTATATTATTATTTTTTAAAAAAATTATAAAGATGAAGAGAAATATTGTAACATATATTTGACTAAGGCAAAATTTAGCGAAAAAAAAATACAAATTCATATCTAGTCTCCAAATAAAATGATAAAGAGTCATTTAAAAGAATGAATTCGACATGTTATTGATTTTTTATTTTTTTACGTTCTTTCCATAGTGTATAAATCTCTCTATATGTTATTCTTTAAAAATGAATTTATAACTATAGGTATTGATCATTCTAGCAATCTTGCAACATACAGGTTACAAATTATTGTTATATGTCAACCATTATAATACTAGAAAATTATTTAAAAAAAATACTAATATATCTACACAAACTTGAAAATCAAAATTGTGACGTGTCATGAAGTTGTGACGATAAAATGGAGACGATGACTACGAAGTCGACAAAGGACAGCGTAACCATGAAGATAAAATGGAGACGATAATTGTGTGAAGTCAACAAAAGAAAAAATGTACAATCGAAAGTGTTGACTAAGAGAAAGTTTAAAGTCCACAATGATTAGGGCATAGGAATATAAAACGCTAAATACACGTGATTTTTATATTTTGTAAATACTTTTTAAATATTTACAAAATTGTTACCGCCTCGTTTTATAAAGTCGTTTTTTTAATTAACCGAGTTAAATATATAATAAGAGACATATACTCGTTTATTCATAAAACCGACTTAAACATACATCCGCCTTATTTAATTTGTTAAATGTGGTGGCACGTAAATAACTTAACTGTATTAAAAATTTAATTTTCTACTAGTGATTTATCTCTAAGTGTTCTTCGTATCTTTGTCGAGATATAAAATTTCTATTCAATTTTAATCAAAAAAACTTGTATTTTGACTTGTATTAGGTTCCATGGTTTTGGTAGGTAGTATTGGAGGCTAAATTTTCTATTTGAAAATGTTGGTACCCTAAGTTTTCCTTTAACTTTAGATGAGGCAACAATGAAGACCACTTTTAGTCATTTTCAAGAATATTAGTGAAGTATATTTAAATTTTGAATTAAGTGTTATTGTTGAGTTCGATTTTTGTGTTGACGTTGATTATGAGAAAATCTATTTGGCTTTTTATATCATGTCAAATGTTATATAAGTGATATATGAGAATATAATGCAAATGTTAATAGTAGCTTTTTTCCTAATAAAAGTTCAACACGCATGTTTTTCAACCGCACGCCATTCAACAATAGGGAGCCACTAGTCGGTCAAACCTTTGAAATTCCAATTCATTATCTCCAAGGGACATTGGACTGATCTAAGCCATAAAAATAATAGTAATAAAAACAAAAGGACATTATCTTCTTTCCAACATTGTATACTAGTATTAGTCGTAGGCTGTTTGCCATTTGCTTGATGTCCCTTTCTTTCAATTTATAGGTAGAAAACAAAGTTGAATCCAGATTCCTTCTGGGACAACACAGAAACATAGCAAGGTCTAGATAAATCTGACTGTGGATGATTTTTAAGATTAATTTAATTGATAAATATTAATATAATTAATTTGAATATTATATTTTGAATTTAAATTTAGGATCTTGCAACTGAGTACGAGTTTTTTTATTATTTTATTTACAAATAAAAAAAAATTTAATCGTAGATAAATAAACTTATAATCATCATCATCATGTATTTATTATTATAAAATCAAGATTTAAATATATTGAATTTCCTTATTTTCATCTGTACACAATTTTAGTGGTCTACTTTTTCAAAATATAAAACTCAATTTTTAAAATTTCTGAAATCTTTTGTATCATTAAATTTGAGTACATATATTTTTGCTAGTGTGTTAATAATCGAGAAGTCACCGGGTGATGTAACTGTGTATATATATATATATTTCTAAATATGATGGTTGTATCAGCGTTTTAAGTTTTATTTTTTTTCAAATAATACTTTAATAGTATAAAAATAAAATAATAAAATTTAATTCTGTGTATTGATACACCACTTTGTGACTTATTAATTGTTATTCAACTTGACATACAAAAATAATAACAAAAAATATATTTTATTAATTTATTTAAGGCAACGTAGAAGCTCCTCTCGCACGACCATTCCAATGGGGTATTTTGTTGGGGAGAAATGTCATAAGTATTTGTTAAACAAAGTTTCAAATAAAACTTTTCTCTCCGTGCGAATTCCACACTTTTTTCAATATAAAAAAATTAAAATGTAATAATATAGAATTATTAAAATGTTAAAAAAAATTAAAATTAAAATGTAATTTTTTTAGCATTTTCCTTTTTGCAAATTATTGTAAATACTAATGGATAATTTGAAAAGTATTTATAACTAATCACAAAAAGTAAAATTGTTGTCGGTGAATGTATAATTGAGAATATGTAGAATAAGTGACAATGAATAAAAGAATGGGTAAATCAATGAATTTAAATCTACTATAGTTTTCTAAAAACTAATAAGAATTTATAAATTTATACAATATTGATTTATGTATATAGTGTAAATCTCTTTTGACGTAACATATTTTTCTATCAATTTACAAAAGGTTGTCTTGTTTCCAACGTAGCCCTTTGTCATTGGCGGCATTCTATTTGCTCGCAGTCTCTTTCTTTCAATTTAGTTACAATAGAAAACAAGAGTCTTTTTTTTTTTTTTTTTATAAAAAAAAGCTCTTATATTTTCAATCCCTCTAATAGGAATATAGGACAAACTAACTTAAGTTGTTTAAGTTATCTTGTGTGGGTCCAATTTGCAGCATATATTGAAACAATCTTTAGAAAAATCTTAATTAGTTTTTTTTCTTCTTTCTTTCCAATGGTTATTACAATAAGAAACACGTATCTAATTTCGCTAATTTATATAATTTTTATTTGTACTTAATCTTGATTCAAATTTAAATATAAAATACATAATAAATGATTAAAACTTTAAAAAAAATATAACCACGTTATATTTAAAAAAATATTCATTCATTCTAGTATTTAACCACTTCTCTTTTTTTTCCTACGAAAACTATTTTCCTTCTCTCAATACCAAAAACATGACAAACCTTCTTCCTCTCTCACACACAACAATATGTTAAGTATGTAGCATATGAAGTAGTTATTTTTGTTGTGTTAATTTTTTATTTGTGCTGAAACTGATAGTTAGACAGTTATGCTAACTACTTTTTTTTTGTTGTTGTTGTAATCCCTTCTCTCTCATTCTCTTGTATATAAGTTGATTGGGTAGAACACTTGGTGAGGAGGGTAAGAGCTAAAACAATGTAATTTCCTTAAATTAATTTATTCTTGAATAAAGTGGATAAGACAATGCTAAGTTCCGGAGACGTAGGTCACATTGTGGCTGAACTTCGTCATCAAGCTTATATGTTCTTATTCTTTTAATTTTTGTGTGAAGGTGAACCTTGCGCAAGGAAGAATATTGAGATTGTTCATAACAAGTTGGGAGTTAGAATTTTCTGGTTCAACAATTGGCATTAAGAGCCTTGTTCAATCATGGGAGGCTTAATGAAGATGTCAAAATTTAACATAAAAAAATCAACGAAAAAAATGCCTTTGCTCTATGGAAGTTAAAGATGAGGGCACTGCTAGTACAACAAGTATTGGATGATGCTTTTGAAGGAGAAAAAGAAGTTGTAACTGACACTATCAGAGAAAAAAAAGAAAGATGGATTGAGTAAGGCTCATAATGCTATAATCTTCTACTTGGGAGATAGAGTTTTGAGGGAAATGTCAAAGGAAAAATTTGTTGTAGCAGTTTGGTTAAAACTAAAAAATCTTTACATTACCAAGATTCTAGCAAATAGATTATATTTGAAACAAATATTATACCCTTGAAGATGCAACATGGTACTACAATTAAATGTGGATGAATTTAATAGATTGATTCTTGACCTTGAAAATATTGAGGTTAAATTGGAGGATGAAGATCAAGCCTTATTGCTAATTTCATCCTTAACTAGCTCATATGAAGTCCTTTCTGACACACTCATCTATGGGAGAGATTCAATAACACTTGAAAAAGTGCAAGCTGCATTAATGGAAAAAAAATTATCCATGAAGTCAAATGGCAAATAATCTGAGGCAAGAGAGGGTGTCATGGTGAAAGGAAGAAGTGAAAAGAAAGATGGGAAGGGAAAGAAAAAATCAAGATCAAAATTCAAAACAAATTACAAGTGTTTCATTTATCATAAAGAAGGACATTTCCAAAAGAACTATCCTTAAATGAAGTCAAAGAATAGAGGCAGTGGTGATGATAGTGATGATGTTTCGGTGGCATAAGGTGGATATGATAGCTCAAAAGTGTTGGTGATAACAAACAGTCAATATCAAACTGAATGGGTGATAGATTCATGATAGTCTTATCACATGTGTCCAAAGAAGAAGTGTTTTTCAAAGTATCAACCTTATGAAAGAGGTCAAGTGATCATGGGAAACAATGCCTCTTGCAAGGTAATTGGTATTGGATTAGTTAAGTTAAGGTTGGCTGATGGGTCTATAAAAATTATGTCCAAAGTAAGACATGGTTACATAGTATTTAGGGTTTATAAAAATCATGATTACATATACCTACTTTTGTATGTTAATGATATGTTGATTGCTAGTAAAGACATGGTCAATATAGACAAACTAAAGGAAATACTCCAATCTAAATTTGAGATGAAAAACCTAGGTAATGATAAAAAGATTATAGGTTCTTGAAATCAAATGAAACAATGATACTCAAACTATGCACATAACTCATAAAGGCTATGCAAATAGAGTGGTTCAAAAGTTTAAAATTGGTGAAGCTAAATTTATAAATGTACATATTGCACCTCATTTCAAACTATCATTGGAAGATTGTCCAAAAACAACATATGAACACAAGGAAATGCAGTAGAAAGCTTAATGTATGCAATTGTCTGTACTAGATCTAACCTGGCCTATGTAGCTAATGTCATGAGCAAATATATGGGGAACCCAGGAGCTCAGTATTGGCAGACTTTGAAGCACGTCCTTAGGTATCTCAAAAGATCAACAAAGGTTGGACTGAAGTATAGAAGAGAGACTCATTATTTAGGTGGAGCTTTGGGATATGTTGAAACTAACTTTGTTGGTGATAGAGAAAAAAAAACTTTTTTGATTACATATGTGTTCACTCTATTTGAAGATATTGTTAGGTGAAAGGCATCCTTGCAACATGTTGTAGCTTTGTCAAGCATTAAAGCAGAATACAATGGTGTAACTGATGCTCTTAAGGAAGCTCTATGGTAAAAAGGCATGGTTAATGAGCTAGGAGTATCACAAAATAGTATCAATGTGATGGGTGACAACCAAAGTGCCATCCACTTGTGATAAAAATCATGCATACCATGAGAGAACCAAACACATTGATAAAAGACTCTATTGGATTAGAGATATCACAATTGAAGGAAAAATACAAGTTATGAGGGTGCACACAGTTGAAAATGCAGCAAACCTCATAAGTAAATTAATTCCATTAAGCAAGTTTACTCATTGCCTAAACTTGCTGAACATTGATGCTGCAATGGACCTGGACAACAATATTTAAAGTGGACAAGACAGTGCTAGGTCCCAAAGATGTAGGTCACATTATAGGTGAACTCCATCATCAAACGCATGTATTCTTATTCTTCTTATTATTTCAATTTTCGTGTGAATGTGAGTGAAGGTGAACCTTGCGTTAGGAAGAATATATAGATTGGTCATAATTTGTTGGAAGTTAGAGTTTTTTTGGTCCAACACAATAAAATATTGCTGTTAAATTATTAAGTTTTCACCTTTTCGCATTACTTCTTCAAGCAACATCCCTTAATTTTAAGTAATCACACTTGCCACCTAGGTACCCTCCAATGGTTAAAAACGTTAAACATCCAAGTTTGAAAAATAAGCAACGGATAAGTTCCCATTGAAGATGTTCTAATTTTTTAATCTCATTTAATATATTTCATTTTTTCTCTATTAGTCTTCATATCAAGTCACTAATATAACACATCTATTACATTATTCTCCTTTTTCTTCTTGTTTTTCTCAAGGTAGAAACATATTTAGAAATGTGTTAGACGGGGGTCGAAAAATTTAATCATAAATAATACATATTAAAAATTAAAAAAATAATTGTGTGTTTTAACATGAACCATCTATTTTTATTTAAAGGTGTATATACATTTCTCACTCTTTTATAAAAATCATTCTCACTATATTTATTAACTAGAGATGGGTTGTCTTTAAGAGTACTTCGCTTTATAATTATATATATATATATATATATATATATATATATTATTAATTAAATTGTCAAATCAATAATAATTATTGATTAGGCCAAATCTATAAATTTTGTAAAATTTTATGACACTTTAACATGTAAGGGTCCATTAAATAAAAAATATAGTTCCTTTATACATGATTATTAAGATGATATAAATGATAGACTTAGTCTTTGTTTGATTTTTCAGTATGTTTAATAAGTCCTAGTATTTAGGAAGACCTATTCTTTAGGATTTTGTTTACTGCTTTGATTCTTTTCACTACATTATAAGGCTATTAGATGTGGTTATCTATTTATTCTCCCAGTCATTTTGTACTAGAAATATATAGCCTTAATTTACTATCGTTCAATAATATATCCCTTCCAATTGGCTATATTATTCTATGAGTTTTCACAATTGGTATCAAAGCTCTGTAAAGGGCCTGATTGTGTGAAAGTGTGTGAGTGAATCAAAGAGAGGGAGAAAAATGTGAGCATCAGAGAAGTTTATGCAACCCTCCATCACAAGATTCGATGGCCATTACGATTATTGGGCGATGATAATGGAGAAATTTCTGAGAAGTAAGGAGATGTGGAGTCTGGTGGATGAAGGAATCCCGAAATCGAAAGTTGGGATGTCATCATCAAATGAGGCACAAAGGAAGATGGTGGAAGAAGCCAAACTCAAAGATTTGAAGGTAAAAAACTATCTATTCCAAGCAATAGATAGACAAGTTCTATAGACAATTATTGACTAAAGGATTCAATGAAACAGAACTACCAAGGATTCACTAAGGTGAAAAAGGCTCAACTTCAGGCACTAAGAAGAGAGTTTGAGCTTCTCACCATGAAATAAAGAGAAAAGGTAGACAATTACATGGGTCGAACCTTATCTACGATAAACAAAATGAAGTTAAATGGTGAGACAATAGAGCAGAGTATAGTGATCAGTAAGGTACTTAGATATTTGACTCCCAAATTTAATTAAGTTGTTTGCTCAATAGAGGAGTCAAATGATTTAAGTACGTTAAGCATTGATGAATTGCATGAGAGTCTGTTGGTTAAGGAATAGAGGATGCATGGCTATCATGAGGAGGAACATATGTTGAAAGTGGCTCATGAAGATAGAGCAGGCATAGGTCAAGGCGCATTCAAAAGAGGACTTGGTGGAGGAAGAGAAAGACAACCTCTAAGCAAAGCAATCATTGAGCGTTTCAAATGTTATAAGTTGGGACACTTTCAATTTGAATGTCTTGACTGGAAAAAGAAAGAAAATTATGCTGAGTTAGAAGAAGAATATAAGCTTTTGCTAATGTCAAATGTAGAGCATCATGAAACAAAGAGGGACAAGGTGTGGTTCCTCGACTCATGATGTAGTAATAACTTGATTGGGAACAAAGAATGGTTCCTTGATCTGGAAGAAGAGTTTATGCGAATAGTAAAACTTGGGAATAACACAACAATGAAAGTGGTTGTAAAAAGAAGCATAAGAGTGGAAGTGAATGGCATAATCCAGGTGATTTATGATGTTTACTATATTCTTGAGCTTAAAAACTATTTATTAAGCTTGGGACAACTTCAAGAGAAAGGATTAGCTATTTTGATTCAAAATGGGACTTGCAAAGTGTTTCATCCTAAGATAGGTTTGATTATGCAAACTGAAATGATCGGGAAAAAAATGTTCGTTATGTTAGCCTCCATGGAAACAAAGAGCTCAATGTGCCTAAAGACTAAAGGAGTTGCTGACAAAGAGGCTCACATGTGGCATTGCCGATTTGGGCACTTGAATCACAAGGGATTGAGAATGTTGTTTATCAACAAGATGGTAATTGATAGGCAATTGACAACAGCCTATACCCCCAACAAAACGGAGTTTCTGAAAGGAAGAACATGACGATTATGAATGTTGTCCGATCCATGCTAAGTGAGAAACAAGTTCCCAAAACTTTATGGCTTGATGTTGTGCGATGGTGTGTGCACATTAAAATCGATGTCCAACAACAATAGTTTAAAATACAACATCAGAATATGCATGGATTGGTAAGAAATTAGTGGTGGAGTATTTTCGAATCTTTGGCTTTGTAGAACAGTTTATGTGCCAGAGCAAAAAAGGAGCAAGCTGGATGATAAGAGCAAAAAATGTATTTTTTTAGGAGTTAACGAAGAATCGAAAGCATGGAGATTATATGATCTAGTTTCGAAGAAAATTATCATCAGTAGGGATGTAATTTTTGAAGAAGAAGAAAGTTGGGACTGGGGCATAACATACAAGGAAATCAAGGGAAATATATTAGAATGGGGTTATGGTATCATTGTAGATGAAAGTGATGATCAGATTGAAGAAGAAAGTGGTGAAACAAGAAATTCGAGCATAAACTCAAGCAGTAGTCTAACGGAGACACCCTTAAATGAGAAGAGTTCGTGTACACCTGAAGTGCTTGATGCAAATGGAGAATTAGTTGAAGGGAGGATAGCACGAGAAAGAAGAGAACCGGGTTAAATGGAAATTTATGAAACAGGGGAAGGACTTTCAAAGGAAGAGAATCTTAATGTAATGATGGTAGTAATTGATCCAGTTACATTTGGAGAAGCAAGTAAAAGCAAAAAATGGAGGAAAACAATGTCAACAGAAATTGAGGCCATATAAAAGAATCAAACCTGGGAGCTTACAGTATTGTCTAAAGGAGTAAAGCATATTGGAGTTAAGTGGGTGTTCAAAACTAAGCGTAACGAAGTTGGAGAAATAGAGAAATTCAAAGCAAGGTTTGTTGCAAAAGGGTATGCGCAACGCCATGGAATAGATTACATTGAAGTAATTGCTCCACTGGTGAGGCTTAACACTATTCGTTGGATACTTTCAATGGCTGCTCAATTTAGTTGGGAGGTCTTTCAACTCGATGTAAAAAGTGTCTTTCTTCACGGGGAACTCAAGGAGGAAGTGTTTGTGCAGCAACTAGAGGGATTCATAAAAAGGTAGAAGAATAGAAAGTCTATAAGCTGAGGAGAGCACTCTACGAACTGAAACAGACACCAAGAGCATGGTATAACTGAATTGAAGTCTACTTTGTGCATGAAGGATTTGAAAGATATCCCAATGAGCATACCTTGTTCACCAAGAAAAAATGAGGTAAAATGTTGATAGTTAGCCTATATGTTGATTATTTGATTTTTACTAGAAATGATATAAGCATGTGTGATGAGTTTAAAGCTTCAATGATGTCAGAATTTGACATGTCTGATTTTGGAAAAATGAAATATTTTTTGGGGATAGAAGTTAAACAGTGTTTAGATGGAATATTCATATGCCAAAGAAGGTATGCATGGGAAGTATTAGAAAGGTTTGGCACGGAAAATAGCAATGCAGTCAAGAATCCCATAGTGTCATGTACAAAGCTATACAAAGATGAGGATGAAGTTAGAGTTGATGAAACTCTATTAAAGCAATTGGTTGGAAGTCTCATGTATTTGACTGCAACTAGGTCGGACTTAATGTATGGTGTTAGCTTAATAAGCAGGTTTATGACAAGTCCTACTATGGAACATTGGCTCGCAACAAAGAGAATTCTGAGGTACTTAAATGGTACAACAAATCAATGAATTTTCTACAAAAAAACGGGGGGAAATAGCTTGAAATTTTTGGCATTTATAAATAGTGATTATGATGGTGACTTGGATGATCGAAGAAGTACATATGGATTTGTATTTATGTTGGGAGCTAGAGTTGTTTCGTGGTCATCAAAGAAACAACTAATGGTTGCTCTGTCTACTATGGAGGTAGAATATATAGCTGCGATGATGTGCGGTTGTCAGTGTGTTTGGCTTACGAGGATATTGAAGAAACTTGGAGTTAAAGAGAAGACAAGTACAATGATCATCTATGATAACAAATCTACCATACAATTATTAAAGAAACTGGTATTCTATGGCAAGAGCAAGTATATCGATGTAAGATTTCATTTTCTTAGTGACTTGGTGAATGATGGTGTCATTAACTAAGCTACTGCAACACTCAAGAACAAATTGCAGACATTACGATGAAGTCGTTGTAGTTAGAGCAATTTGAGAAGCTTCATGACATGCTTAGAGTGATGGAAGTTACAAAAGTAAGCTAAGATACATTAGTTAATGGAGGGAATGATAGACTTAGTCTTTGTTTTGTTTTTCAGTTTGTTTAATAAGTCCTAGTATTTAAGAAAACCTATTTTTTAAGAGTTTGTTTAGTGCTTTGATTCTTCTCACTACATTATAAGACTCTTAAATGTGGTTACCTATTTATTCTCTTGGTCATTTTGTACTAAAAATATATAACATTAATGCTATCGTTCAATAAAATATTCATTCCAATTGACTATATTATTCTTTCTTTGAAGTTCTAACAATAAAAATATTTAATTATTAACTTTATAAAATTTAATATCTTCAATAAATTATAAAATAAAATAATTATAACAATATTTAGTCTTATAAATTTTACGGATCTCACTCATATATATATTTATTAATTAATAGTATATTTGTGATTTTAAAAAAAAATTACTTCATGTCTCGAATCTCGATGTCTCTTTTTTTTGGGATACACGTCTCTTTGAGAATATATATAAAATAGTAAATATATGTTTGATAGGATCGACATGAGACCCTACTTGCCTCCCTTTCCCTTTGTCCATGTCTAAAGGTGTTGATAGGATCGACATGAGACCATACATAGTGATTTAATAGAAAAAAAAAAAAAAGAAAGGCGTTGAATGAGATTGAAAAATTACAATATCTATCTTATGGGAAAATTTATCTGTTGATTATGATGTTTTTTATTTTTCTATTTTCTTTTATAACTAATACTAGAAATAGTATTAATCAAAATTGATTTAATAAAATAAATTTATTCAAAATTATTATTCGCTACCACTAAATCAAATACAAGCTAAAACTTGTTTAGAACATAATTCAAGAAAAACAAACTCACTATTATTTTTAGTTCGAAATACAAACCTAAAATTATTGATGAATGATATCCACTTATCTAATCCATGAATAGAAAGATTAAAGATTAATCACCATAATAATGGAACTTGCACCCCACAATCATCAAGTAATACATAATCCTTCATGAAACAAAGTGGTAAAAAGATCCATCACATTCTTTTTAAGAACAAGCCCAATTTCAATTCCACCACTCCCATCTTTGCTTTCTGCCAAACCAATAGTTAAACCTCTATCAATTGATATAATCTCCACTTTAGAAGCTTTTCCCCAACCAAAATCAATTCCATAAACACCAAATCTATTAGACCCTGCCACACTTATAACTTCAATTCCTTCACTAGCCAAAGAAACAAATTTAGAAAATGTATCTTTTGCTCCTTCAAGAACACCTTTTTCATTTATGAACTTTATTGTATCATAAATACTTTTAGCTACTAAAACCAACCCATCTTCATTTATGAAATCCAACGGTTGTGATTTAACCATACCTCCCCAAACACAATTCCCAAAATAATTATTTGGTATTGACGGTTCTAACCTTGTTCTACAATCAACTGCGAAAGCAAATGCAAATTTTTCTCTCTCCTTTTCAACTCCATGAATAGCTTTTGCAATACAAGTGAGTGAGTAAGCACAAATGAGAACAAAAGATGATAAAGTTTGTGGCTTTGATTCATTGGTGTAAAAAATATCCCATTTCGATAGCACCCTTTTCTTTATTTTGTCCAAATCTTCACGTGTGAGGTTGAAAGTTGCACGAACATGGTCTTTGAGTTTTGGTTCAAAAGGTAAAATTTTCAAGCATTTTTCGTTTCCTTTTTCAGTTGGGAAGATCTGGGTTAAGTTATTCATGAATGAATCAGAAAGTTCATTTGGGTCTTTGATGATTTCTCTATTGAATAAAGGTTCTAACTTTGGTAACAAAGTTAGAGAATGTTGTTCTGTTTCAATTATTTTTTTGTTTAGATAAGACCAAGCTTCGATGAACATGGTTGAAGATTTTCCATCAAGAACAGCATGATGAGTGCTGATTCCGATGGAAAATCCATTGTTTGGAAAAAGAGTTATCTGAATGGAGATAATAGAAGCAAAAGAATCAGTTGATTCTAAATGGGGTATAAAAGAACGAGACAGAGAAGCTTCATGAGGTGAATTTTCAATGACATGGTTGAAATCTGAATCAGATTCAGCAATGATCAATGAAACAGAATCATTTGGTGTGTATTGGATTATTGGTTTTTCTGAAGGCCAAACGATTTTACCAGCTAAAGGGAGGAAATGTTGGAGGGTTAAAGAGAGTGAAGATTTTAGATTTGGAATAATTTTTTGGAAGAAGTGAGAGGGGTGTGATTGTGAATTTGGGAGGGTGTAGAAGAAAATACGTTCTACTGGATGAAATCTTAGCCAAAATATGTCGAAGAAAGTGAGAGGGAGTGTTGTTGTTGTTGTTGTTTGGGTTGATGATGATTGAGGAACAACTTTGAAGTGTTCGTGGATTTTGAGATTGTTGTTGGAAGTCATGTGAAAGAGAGGAAGTGTTCTTGTTTGAATGAATTTCTTAGCTTTGGAAATATTTGCTCTGTGAGGAAAAATGTGTGGAATAGAAATATAAAGATTTCAAAATGATAAGAGAGAAGTAAAGATGAATATAACGATAAAATACGTGCGGATCTACTGCTTAGAAGTGGTCCCAAACATAAGTGGAGATCTACATCTACCATACTTTTTATAATAGTATTTTTCTTCTTAAAACAATGATTTAATTGTAAATAATTCAATTAAATTTTATGAATAAAGATTTATATGATGTTTTGATTGTGCAGTGGTGGATGGTGGAGTAGTCGGAATGGTGAATGAAGAAAAATAATAATTTATTTTTTATTATAAGAAAAATAATTAACAAGTGGTGGAGTAGTGATAAAATTCACGTGTATTAAGAAAAAAATAAAAATAATAAATTTGTCAATTGTATATTATGTTATTTTACATATACTCATTGATATTACAAATGAGAGAAGATATATTTATATTTTTGAATACAAATAAACAACGGTATTTTTGTAAATAATTGATTTATTAGAGTTGAATTTTGAAAACTCATTTTACATAGAGATCAAGTTTTTTCTCAAATATAAATAAATCCTGTAAAATAAAGGATGAAGTGAGTATTTTTTTTTTTAAGACGGAAATGTATAAGCTCCGTTATCTCCTAAGCTACCAAAAAATGTCATAATATTGTATTATTTTCATTGCACCCTTTTGTCATATTCAGCATACTATTTGCTTGCTGTCTATTTCTTTCATTTAGGGATAGAAAATAAAAACAAAGACCGATTCAAGATTTCTTGTGGCATTAGAAAACAAAAAGAACATATAAAAAATTACTTAAGTTTATCTATGAGCATAAATATTTACTTTGTTATCTTATAATAAGTATCTTCTTTTATAATTAAAATTGTATAAGTCGTATATTATGAAGATATATCTCAAATTATCTAATTAGAATTAATTATGGTTTAGTGTTTGTTATAACTGAATTTGGTCAATTTAGTTATATTAAAAGTAGTTATAAACTAATTTGCTTAGAATACTATAAATAAATAAATGTAAATGTATTTATTGCATCTTAACATGAAATAAGAGCATGAAAAGAGATCTATGTAATAATCAAATATATTCATAGAAATCAGAAAAGAGACTAAACAAAAGAAGATATTCTAAAAAGAAACTAATATTATTGTACTCTCAATAGTGACAGACCCTAGACAATTACAAATTGAAAATGTCTTAAACTAATAGATTGTCTTACTTTACTGATAGTATTTATATCATCTCAGAACAAAAATATTATTAAAAACAAATTTTCAAATAATTTTTATAGCGTGAACCCGTTGGCTATTCACAGATTCTCTATTGCTGATTTAGCGGCCTTCTTTAAGAACCTTAGTAGCGAGTTGGGGAGCAAGCGGTGAGATTCCCTATCAAAACCGATTATAAAACAAACTGTGACTGATATTGGGTCACAAGAGTAAGGCTGTAGCTTTTGTTTGTTTTTTAGTATTACATTTGTAGCTATCACATAGGAAATAATGGAATATTTTAATATTTCCGATTAGTACATACTATTTAACCAATTATTAGTGCATAAGTTTGGTGGTATTGGTAAAAAGAAAAACGTTGGCTGGTAATGTTAAAGAGTTATTAAGGTGCGTGCAGCTCATCTATTTACAACAAACTTTGAAATTTTTATCATTCGTCTTTGTATTTTTAGATGACTTTGATCGGAATTTATAGAATTACTATTTTAATAAAGAAAGTATAACTCCTCTATCGAAATCATTTTAGAAAATTTAAAATGTTTTATTTTCTTATAAAAACACAGTATTTTAAATTATTTTGGAGCACAAATTTACAGAACTATTCATATTTAAGAAGAAATATTTAAAATTATAATTTTAAAACTCTCTCAAATGCACAAATAATCTAGTGTTAAATGGGGAATTAGAAGTTCTAAATTGGATGAACAACAAATAAATAAGGGAATGCATTTACTATATTTTGTTTTATATATTTTTTAAATATTAACTTAATTGCATTATTATTTTACCACATTCACGAAAATAATTCATTTATATTAAAATCAAATTCTTTGACTCTTCTTTTTTCGCATTTGTTGTAATTTTAGTTTCAAACTATAATTTTGACTTATAAAATAATAATTTTTAATCGAAAAAATAATGATTCATAATTCCAATTATAAATTTATAGAGAAAATATTCCTTTAAGAAGAAAAAATTGAATTTGTATGCACTATGACTATAAATATTTTTTACTATCAACACGTTATAATCATTTATATCCATTATTTTGAAGGTGATTACGATATAAGTCAAATACTTTTTTATATTTTTGATTCACTATGTAAAAATTCTTTACACTAATATTATATATAAATTTAAATTTTAAGAAAAAATCACCATTTTTTAAATTAAAAATATCAATTTATAAGATACAAATTTATGATCAAATTTGTAGCATATATGAAAATAGAGGAAAAATCTTGATTTTAAAATAAGTAATATATTAAAATAGAAGAACAAAAGTGCAATTAAACCTAAAATTTTACTAAAAATACTCTGCACAACAGAGAGAAAGTTGCTTTATCAATTACTTGTGTAATAAATATTATTGTGGTTGTTGTTTTTAATTTTATTTTTTCATTGTGATACTCTCTTCTTTCAATCTTTAATTATGAATATTTATTGTAAATTAATTTTTATAAGAAAATTTAATTGTATAATTGCACTACAAGAAAAATAAAGATTTGTGGAGGTCAAAAGTCCTTACAAAGGGAGAAAAGCAGTGGCTGCCTATGGCAGTCACAAATAAGTCACCCATAAAAGGTTTGTGGTGGGCCAAAACAGTCACTTTTTTACGTTACAAATTTACGAGGACTTAGGCCGCCACAAAATACAAAACAATTTAAAAAAGTAAGCGTTTGTGACGGTTAAAACCGCCACTTAAGCCGCCGTAAAAGATGAAACAAAAAATAGTTTGTGACTTTATTAAAAAAAATAATTTTATAAAATTCAAAATTAATATTAAAAAATGATATTATATATAAAAAACTAATATAAATTTAAAAATTAAAAATTTAAATTTAAATTAAATTTAAAATAAATTTATATCAAAATAAAAATATAATCTTAATATTAATTAAATTATTACTACCAAACAAAATAAAACATTCCAAAATTAATAAATTATGTCATACAAACCAAAAATTAAATACACCATAATTAAATAATAATGTATAATATATTCATACAAATCAAAAAAAAATTATTCAAATACATCAATCGTCATAATAATTTCTCTTGTCATTATTTGATGAAATATTATATGACGACAAAAATCACTCAAAAGTATTATTTATTTGTGTTGAAGACAATATGGTTTGAAATTGTATTTCATCTTCAAGTTCCTACCACTAGTCTTCCACATAAATAACATGAACATCTCATCGACATAAATAACATGGACATCTCACCCCCTTCATCTTTGACAATTTTATGCACTCTCACAAAATTGATAAACTCTTCAACCTTGTTAGCAAAACATTGTTTACTGCGGTCTATATGTGTGTTTATTCTGAAAATTAAATAAACTTTACACGATCATTAATAAGATCGAAGTTTTATATATAAATTACTTTATTTTTCAAAAGAATTATTTTGTTATTAACATCTATAAATTACTAAATAATAAATTATGACATACTTTATATGCCAATTAAGGGAGCATTTACAAATAATATAATAAATTATAATAGAGACTATATATATATATATATATATATAAATTAAAATCAAATTTTTAAGTGATATTTAATAAAAAAAATTCATAAAATAAGTCCTTTTAATCAATATGTTTTACATTTATTTCAATTTTTATTTATCATATATAATATGATTTGCTTATTAAAAATGTTAGACTCAAGTTATTTTTAAAATCTATTTATTTAAATCGGTCTATATATATTTTATTATTTATTAATATTATTTTTTTATTATTATATATTAAATAATATTCTTTCTTATTTTAAAGTCTATCAATTAGGCAATGTCTCGTTCCATATTCGATAACCATTCTATATTTTTCCTCGTTATTTGTTTCTTCCATTCTTTTCAAGTTAAATTGTTCATATTATTATATAACTATTATATTATGTAAGATTTCAATATTTACTACTTCAAATTTTTCTTCTTCTTTTTTCTTTGTATTCCTTTAGTAAAGTTAGCCTTTGTAAAATCTCTTAAAAACCTTCTAGAAACTCGACTGAAATTGTTTTAATTTTAGGTTTTATAAATAAAAATAAATCTTAAATCAAAACAATATATGCGAATCTGTAAAAAATAAAATACTAAAAAAATAGCATAAAATAGGTGCAGTCCCTTTAAAAGTGTTTCAAAGTTGATAATAATATTAATTATATTATTATTGAATGTGTCCGAGATTATTAAGAGGATTTGTTTGAGAGATAATAATGAGTGTGTTTGTTTCAGAAAAAAAAATAATTTATTCTTTGAAACCAAAAATCATTTTTTAGGGTTTAAAGGATGTTTGGTTCAGATTTTTTTAAAATCATTTGGTTAGAAAAATTATTTTTTGTTTAATATATATATACATATGTACATTGATATTGGTATGCGGAGAACATCATGCGGTCTAGGTAGAGCATCATGTAAATTGGTATGGATAGAGTATGTAGCTTGATATGTGTATAAAAACTAATTATGGATTTTTTTTTTTCTTCTTGAAAGGTTATTAGAGTGTAGACTGTTAGTTATTATTTTTATAGATTTGATCATAATTTTATTAGTTTCTCTTTTATATAAAGGTCTAGTTTAGCATATTTAAAAAAAATTTAAAATATAATATTTATTATATATACTACTTTTATCATTAATTTGAAGCACTATTAAAAAAAATTCTATAAATGTAAAACACATTTTCAAATTATTATATTCATATATTATAATTTTTAAAATGTATTTTTTAATAATACTATTGATTTATTTTATAAAATAAAAAGTGAAATTGAACATATTTATGTATAAATGATATTTTAGAAACATCAATAAATAAAATTGGCATTGTTAATATGTGGTACTCAATTAGATGACTTTAGGTGATAAAGTTAGTTTTGGGTAGTTGGTTTTCAGTTAGTTGGTTGTAACTACTTTATTTGTTATTACTAAATTGTAAACAACTTGTATATAAGCCAAGTTAAACATTGCTGAAAAATATATAGAATGCAAGCTGCAGTTTAGACAAAAAATTAAAAAAAAAAAAAAAGAAAAAAAAAAACTAGCAGCATAGAAGCAAAAAACAATGTAACCATTTCATCTCATATTGCAGATAATTCAAAGTCAGAACCAATCCCCCAAATATATGAGTTCATTCTGAAATGAGTTAACAATCGTGTGTTTTCATCAAGATTGAGTTAAAAATATCTGAATTGAGTATGTACTTCAAAAAATCAAAAGAAGAATGCTTTTGGATTGTGGCGTCTCAAGATGAAAGTGTTGTTGGTTCATCAAGGTTTGACAGAAGTACTGGGAGGAGAGAAAGACATGGCATCCACATTTTCAGAAAAGGAGAAGAAGGATATTATGAACAAGGCTCATGGTGCTCTAATCTTGAGTCTTGGAGACAAGGTTATGAGGGAAGTGTCAAAGGAGACCTCTGCAGCAGGTTTTTGGCTTAAATTAGAATTTTTATTCATGAAAAAATCATTAGCGAATCATTTATACTTAAAATAAAAGATATATACTTTCAATATGCAATCTAGGAGGTCAATTGAAGATCATATGGATGAATTTAACAAGATTGTGTTAGATCTTGAAAATATTGATGTAAAATTGGACGATGAGGATCAGGGCTTACTGCTGATAAATTCATTGCCAAGCTCTCTTGAAAACCTATGTGATACACTCCTTTATGGTAGAGATTGTTTGTCATTTGAAGAAGTGCAAGCTGCACTAATCTCAAAAGAATTAAAAAGGAAGTCAGATAGGAAAGAAGAAAACAATGGCGAGGGACTATTTGTCAAGGTCAAGGAAGGGAAAAGTAATAAAAAACAGAAGAATAAGTTCAAGAACAAGAAAAGGACAAGTAAAAAATGAAGTGTTTCATATGCAAGAAAGAGAGGCATTTCAAGAAAGAACACCCAGACTGGAAAGGAAAGAAATGATCAAATAGTGATGATGATTATGGAAATGCATCTATAGCCTATGAAGGATATGAAAGTACAAAAGTTTTATCATAAATTCAACTGAAATCATGAATAGTGACTGGGTGCTTGACTCAAGGTGTTCATTTCACATGACCTCAAATAGAGGTTGATTTATTATCTACAAATAAATTGATGGAGGCAAGATGATTATGGGGAACAAATCAGTCTGCAAGGTAGTTGGAATTGGCTCAATCAAGCTGAAGCTGGAAAATGGAACTATGAAGATTTTGTCAAAAGTCAGACATATTTCAGAGTTGAAGAGGAACTTAATTTCTCTAAAAATGCTAGAAGAAGCTAGATGTTCATACAAAACAGAGAAAGGTCTCAAAAAGTGATAAAATGATCATTGGTAATCATGAAGGAAAAAAGGGATCATGATATCAATCTTCTCAATGGTCAATCTGTAACAGGACTGACAACTGTGGCAGTCTAAGCATCAAGCAAAACTAGCTTGTGGCATCAAAGGTTGTGACATGTAAGTCTAAGAGGAATGCAAGTTTTGGATAAACATGACATGCTACGTGGTAACAAGATTGGTGATCTCGAATTTTGTAAGCATTGTGTATGGAAAGATGCATAGAGTCAAGTTCTCTACTAGTAAGCACTAGTCAAAAAGAATTCTTAAATATATTCATAGTGATCTATGGGATCCTGCAAAAATTGTTTCACATGGAGGTAACAAGTATTTCATTACATTTTTTGATGATTATAGTAGACAAGTATGGATTTACTTGTTGAAAAGTAAGGATAAATCATTCAAAACCTTTAAAGATTGGAAATCTATGGTTGCAAACAAAACTGACAAGAGGATTAAGACCTGAAGGACAAACAATGGACTTGAATTTTGCAGTGAGGAGTTCACTAGTTTTTGCAAAACTAATGGAGTAAACAGACATAGGACTGTAAGACACACACCCCAGCAAAACTAACTAGTTGAAAGGATGAATAGAATATTGCTTAAAAGAATAAGATGCATCATATCAAATGAAAGCATGCTTACACAATTTTGGGGAGAAGTTGTCCATACATCTTGCTATTTGATAAACTTGAGTCCTACAAATAAATAAGTCATGTGTGAAACTTACCATATAGAAAGGAAAATAAAACTTCTTTTGAAAAGGTATCTAAACAGTTTCACATCAAAACTCAACCTGACCACCATTATATTATAAATTATATAATTGCGATACTACCATATCCACTCTTTACAATAATCTATTTATATGCAACAATATAAGCAAGAGCTACCTCGTACTACGATCATTACACAATTATCAGGACGCTAGCCAACTAGTCTATGTTCTTGAAAATGAAGCACTTTAGTATGCTAACTGGGAGTGATTTAGCTAGAAAAATGGTGATAAAACAAGTTGACATAAGAGCACTATAATTTAACGGATTCAACAATTTTATCAATTTTCATCGAATTTATATTCAAGAGGATCCAAATATAAAAATATCACAATTTTCATTATCTATATATTGGTAAGGAATTCCACGCAATTAGTAAAATTCTTCTAACCAAACATTCATTGTGTCTTCATCCACATTACTCCTACATGACCATGTGCCTCCAAAATTTTCCTTGAATTAGTATGTTAGAGACAATTTAAGACATGTATCTATATTATAGAACTACATTTATAAAATTAAAATTACTTATTTTCAAGTGTCAATCTTATGCAAATTACTTGCTTGTGACCGGTCGTTGATGGAAGGATCTTGTGGCATATATAAAGATGTCTCACTTTTGGAATAAGAGATGGGACATATATTGGAGTAGTTTGGGAATGACAATGAGGTGAAATAGATACAAATGTATTTTGTAAAGATTGAGATATGATTAGTGCATGTCTAATTTGGGGATGAATGAGTGGGGCAGAAGGATGATATATATTTTTGTAACGATTGAGACATGGGTAGTGTTGGTCTAGTTTAGGAATGAGGAGATGGGATAGTTGTACGACTTTTTGTAATGATTGCGATATGAATGGTGTTGGTCTAGTTTGGGAATAAGGAGATGAGATAAATATAATGATGTTTTGTAATAGTTGAGATATAAACACACCAAAACATAATCAAAATCCTTTACTTTTAAATCTCACAGGTTGAATTGGATGTGTGCATTATGTTTAATTTTGTATTTTTAGGAACTTGGATTTTACAAGGAGTATATCTTTTGTTAGTTTTTATCACTCTTTAAACATGTCCCTCTTGCATCTCTCCCCTTAAATAGATAAAAGAGAACCAAAATTCCTTATTATTATAATCCCTTTATCTCTGCTATTATAGTCCTCTCTTTGTAGGATTTTTCTTCAACTCTACAAATATTTGTATTTGTATTATCCCTTTTGCTATTTATTTTGTGATTCTTTTTCTAGGCCCGATATTTTTTAAGGTTTATTTCTAGTTTCTTTTAAAGCTAGCTTTTTCAAAGTTGTTATTTTTTTTTTCCATAACTACAAGATGTGGTGTTTCCTTACTATAACAGTAAGCCTTATAAGAGTACGATAACTCAACCTATCTTCTCTTTTGTATATATCCTTTAAAACAAAATACAAACTCGTGTTTTTGTTGCAATATGATAAAAATAGGAACATAAACTTCAAAGTCCCTTAACAAATTTCAAATTGTTAAAACAAATACATTTTAACCACGCCAAAGTACAATGAAAAATAGGATCACAAAAATACAATTTAAGTAGATGACCAAACTAATAGAAGAACTACACTCTAAATCTTATTAAAAATAAAATACCATTAAAAAAGGTGTGGAATCAAAAAACTATTAAAGTAAACAAAATTATTTAATAAATTATTGAAATGATATTACTCAAACTCAACTTAATATACTAATGAGTTTAATATATTAATTTTTGTCTTTAGCATTTATAATTAAGTTGAGTTTGAGCAATATCTAAATCTCAATATCATTTCCAACGTAACATATTAATGTAACATTTTGAAAAAAAAATTAATCCTTTAAACATCAATAATTTAAAAAATTATATTTAAAATATTTAGTCTATCATATTTTAGTCTTGTTCAATAAATATTAAATATCTTAGCTCATTAACTAGTTATCATACGCTATAGTTGGTTAGTAATAAACAATTGATTAAATGAAGTTAGTTATATAACAATGAAGTTAGTAATAAATTGTCAGAAAACGTTGTCAAAAGATGGAAGGTCGACGGAGTGATGGCAATTTGGAGTTTTGAGGATTTAGGATTTTTAGGAGTTGAATGGATAAAAACTAAATTCAAATATAAAACATAAGTGGATATCCAATCGGTTGATAAACAAACTAAATTATAACCATATTATTTTAACCAGATATTTAAAATGAATTTGAATCTGATTTTAGATCTTAGTCTCATAACCGGATTTTTTACATCAGCCCTAATTGGAGGCAAATTTACAATGAGAAAGTTTGTTTACGGTAGAAGATGGGTAGATAGCAATACAGATGTTACTGAATGTGTTAAACTTAACTAGATTTTAAGATATTCTTCTAAATAAATAATAATTACAAAATGTGAAAGATATTTGTTTGGAAAAAATTTAAAGAGAAAAAACCTTACCGAGTCTTTAGAGCCTACACAAAGAAAGAAGATATAACAAATCATTTTAATCATTTTTAATTTATAGACAGATAAATATGGTCTCTAGATATATATTTTTATTTTGACACAATTAAAGATATAAAAACGTTTGAGAGAGATACATTTGATCTCTAAATATACATATTTCCAATTAAACACATAATTGAAGACGAAAAATATTTGAAACATCATTAATTTGTCTCTACGTCGATCTTTAGAGACAGACAAACTATCTGACCAGTTATCCCGTCTCTAAATTCTTTCTCTAACATACAACTTTTGACTTCTATCTCAATTAATTGTTTTTTTTTTTCAAATTTTGTCTCTGTTTGAGATAGACAAAATTTTATGTCAAATCGGTAGTTTAGAGTATTCTAGTATTCTAATAGTGCAATCACTACTATTATGTATATAACTTGATCAACTTTCAAATATAAACATTATTTTGTATATAAATGATAAATATTTGTTTTATATGTGAATTCAAGAGACACAATTAATAATCAAATAGATGTTTATGCTTTAAGTAATAGAAATATGTTATGGATAATTTTTTTAACTAATTAGTCACTGATACACATTTTTCTCTTTTATTTTGTATATTAAATTATATATAGTTTTTTTAATTTGTATCAAGAGATCCCGTGAAATATGAAGAAAAATCGAAGCATTTACTAAAATTTGTCTTACAAAGTTGAATAGATGTGGACTTGTATAAAAATGATAATTGAATACTATAAGTCTTTCTATATTTCCTGGATTAAAAATGACCACTGAATTATAGTACAATTGTAACAGGTTATTTATGTGCCACCAATTACAAAATAGTTTTCTTTTCATTTTTCATAAATAGATATTACTAGATGAACGTTTTGCTCTATTTACAAAAGCTATTTCATCACAACAGTTGCGAAATAAAATGTTAACTAAATCATAATGTTATAGAAAATCCAAACAAATATTGTGGAGGAATATTTTACAATATTGTTAATATGTCTATAAAAAATTCATTCAAAAATATATGTTACATTTTAATATAGACTAAAAGTGCTTATATAATGATTTTGTTAAGATTAAAAAGTATTAAATATTTTTATAGGACTGAAAATGAAATTTAAAAATTTTAGAGAGACGAAAAATTTATGTAATTTTTTTTCTCTATGTAAATATTTGAATTAAATGTCTGATTTAAAATAATATGTTAAATCTATTATCACATGTATTATATAATTTCTAGATGAATATGTTGATTTTTTATACATTGAATTAATATTCCTAACTTGATCTATAATGTTGTGGACCGACTGATACATAATATTTTAGATATTGACGAATAGAATGAAATATAGTAACAATCTTGTTGTTATGCGGCTAATATCATGAAATTGTAGTTACTATGAATACTTAATTTAAATATCGCAGTGTTTTAATTATTCAATTTTTGACTTACAACTATATTTTATTTTGAACATATATGAATTTTTTTGTGAAATAAAAATCAATCATCACAAATTTAATTGTTTTATTTATGTAAAATTTTAATTGAAATTATTTAGTTTGACGCATTATTAAATATTCCTAAAATAACTCAAGATTAAATGTTATAATTTAATAATTAATTATTCAGTCATTATAAAAAAAATCATTATTTTTCTACCATAACTATTTTACCATATATAATTCTTTCAAATAAAATATATTCATACCTTTAAATAAAAAATTTGGACGTAACAATATTTATTCAATGATAAAAGAATCATAGTAACATCGAAGAATTACAATAGTAATATTACAAGTAGTACTAAAAATTATATAAGTCATATATGAGAATATAATGCAAGATACTAGTAGCTTATTTTTCCAAATAAAAGTTCAACACGCATGTTTTTACCCGCCCACCATTCAATAATAGGGAGCCACTACGTCGGTCACACTTACCCCTTCAAAATTCCAATTCATTGTCCATCAAGGGTCATTGTTGTCTTTCCGACATTGTATACTAGTATTTGTCGTAGGCTATTGGCCATTTGCTTGATGTCTCTTTCAAAGTTGAATCTAGATTCCTTGTGGAACAACATAGACAAAAATATTACGATTTAAATAAATTTGAGTATGAATGATTTCTAAAGTCTAATTTAATTGACAAATATTGATATGATTATATTGAATATAATATTTTGAATTTAAATTTAGTATCTTACAGTTGTGTATAAATTTATTTACCATTCTATTTACAAACAAAAAAAAGTTTAATTATAGATGAATCAACTTATAATCGTCATCATGTATTTATTATTATAAAGTTGAGATTTAAATATATTTTTTTTCTTTTTTTTTATTTGTTCACAATTTTAGTGGTCTATTTTTGAAAATTTATGAAATTTTTTGTACCATTAAATTTGAGTATATGTATTTTTGCTATTGTGTCATGTTAGTTAATAAACGAGAAGTCACTGGGTGATGTAATTGCATATATATTTTTTGAAAATATGGTGGTTCTATCCGTGTTTTAAGTTTTATTTTTTTCAACTTATAATTGTCATAATGTATTATTATGATAAAGTTGAGATAACCAACACTATTAGAGAAAGAAAAGAAAGATATAATGAATAAGGCTCATAATGCTATAATCTTGTGCTTGGGAGATAGAGTTTTAAGGGAAGTGCCAAAGGAAAAATCCGTTGCAATAGTTTGGTTAAATTTGGAAAATCTTTACATTACCAAGATTCTAGAAAATAGATTGTATTTAAAGCAAATATTATACACCTTGAAGATGCAACTTGGTACTACAATTAAATGCGGATGAATTTAGTAGATTGGTTCTTGACCTTGAAAACATTGAGGTTAAATTGGAGAATGAGATTCAATAACACTTGAAAAAGTGCAAGTTGCATTAATGGAAAAAAAGTTGTCCACGAATTCAGATAGCGAAGAATCTGAGGCAAGAGAAAGTGTCATGTGAAAATTGGTACTAGAGGTCAAGTGATCATGGGAAACAATGCCTCTTGCAAGGTAATTGGTATTGGATTAGTTAAGCTAAGGTTGGATGATGGGTCTATGAGTAAAATAGAAGTCTTATCTTTTTAGGAACTCTTGAGGAAAAGGGTTACAGTTTCAAAGCTGAAAATTCAGTACTAAAAATACTCAAAGGTTCAAGGATAGTGATGAAAGGGAAAAAGACCCCAGAACTAGATATGTGTGTTGAAAGGAAGCACTATCATAGGAGAGACTAATGCAGTGGTCAACAAAGAAGTCACCAGCACCAGCCTATGGCACAAAAGCTTGGCACATATAAGTGAAATAGGGATGAATGAACTGTGTAATCAAGGTACGTTGGGTGATGACAAGCTGGGAGGCCCTGAGTTCTGCAAACATTATGTATGTGGCAAGTAGACAAAGGTGAAATTCTTTATTGAAATTCACAAGAAAAAGGACAAACTGGGATATATTCACTCAGACCTTTTGAGCACCATCTAGGATACCTACTCATGGAGGTAATAAATATTTATAACCTTCATTAATGACTACAGTAGGAAGGGTTGGATATTTCTAATAAAAACCAAAGATGAGACTTTTAAAACATTTGTAGAATGGAAAACCAAGGTTGAAAGTCAGTGCAATAAAAGGATTAAAGCTCTTAGAACTGATAATGTTTTGGAATATTGCAATTCTATGTTTAATGATTAATGTAAAAAAGCATTGTATATACATGAATAATACTATAAGCAAAACCCCTCAACAAAATGGCTTGGTTGAAAGAATGAACGGGACTTTGTTAGAAAGGGTAAGATGCATGTTGTCAAATGCAAACATATCTAATTAGTTTTAGGGAGAGGCAATTCATACTACTTGTTATCTCGTTAACGTAAGTCTCTCAATAACTATTGAAAATAAGACACCTCCAGAAGTTTGGATAGTAAGTCAGCAAACTTTTCAAATCTTAGGATATTTAGATGAATAACTTATTAGCATGTAAATGAAGGAAAACTAGAACCCAAAGCAAAATAAGGCTTATTTGTGGGTACCTTGATGCTGTGAAATGCTATAGAATTTGATCCAAGGAGAAAAGAAAATGCATATTCAATAGAGATATGAAATTTATTGAGATTGAATTGTTAGGTGACTCACATATTGGTGAAGTAATTGAACAAGAGACTTGTGCCGATGAGCATCAAATTGAGGAGGAGCCAAAGGAAAATTTAAACAAAGGAAAACATACTAGTGATCAACCTAGCAAGAATCAGAGTGAAGGAGGGCAAGAATTACCAAGCTTTGGTGAATAAGTTGACCATGACTATCCTCAGTCCAGAGATAAGGAGATGAGGGTCATAAAACCTCCAAAAAGATTTGACCATGAGAGCATGACAACTTATGTTCTTCATACTGCTTTATCCTTCGCAAATGAAGATCCAAGATCCTATAAAGAAGTTGTTCAATGCAAAGACCATATGAAGTGACAACTAGCGATGATAGATGGGATGGAATCACTTCACAAGAACAAGACTTGGAAGTTGGTGAGGAAGACTCAAGATATGAAGTTGGTGGGTTG
Organism: Cicer judaicum; assembly: GCA_037974835.1. Taxonomy (NCBI): domain Eukaryota; kingdom Viridiplantae; phylum Streptophyta; class Magnoliopsida; order Fabales; family Fabaceae; genus Cicer; species Cicer judaicum. The sequence continues at coordinate 4,302,665 of JBBPBS010000214.1, read as the reverse complement.
TAAATGGATATACAAAAGAAAGGAAGTGAATCATTGCTCAATCAAGATATTGTTGACAATGGTAGCTCAATTGTGAATGTTTCTTGAACAAATGGATGTTAAGACAACCTTCCTAGATAGTGAGCTCAAAGAACAAATTTTCATGAAGGCAACCTAAAGGATTTGAGGAAAAGAACAAGGAGGATCATATATGTTTGCTCCAAAGGTCTTTATATGGACTAAAATAATTCCTAAGCCAGTGGTACAAAAGTTTTGTTAGTTTTATTTTGAACCTTAAATATAGAAGAAACAATCATTATAGTTGTGTTTATTATAAGAAATTGGAAGCTCTATTGGTAGTGGGACTGCGTGGAGACGGTACTTAATCCCCCAAGTACTAGACTGGAATCCCACAGAAGGAAAAAACTTATTATTTCCACTGGATGGTTAAGGGGTGAAAAGATCGTGAGGTAGCATCGCCGATAATGATAATGGTCGCGAAGTGACAAGTATCAATGTGATGTGTGACAATTAAAGTGTCATTCACTTGTGAAAGAATCATGCATACCATAAGAGAATCAAACTTATTGATAAAATATTATTGGACTAGAGATTTCACAACTGAATGAAAGTGCAAGTTATGAAGGTGCACACAACAGACTTCATAACTAAAGTAATTCCATTAAGCAAGTTTACTCATTGCCTAAAATTGTTGAATATTGATGTTGGTTGAACATCACTGGACCTGGACAACACCATTTACTTTGTTCAAGGTTAATAATTCATATGTTAAGGTGGATATTGTTAAGCATGTGGTGTATGAAGTTAGTTATTTTTGTTGTGTTAGTTTTCTATTAGTGCTGAAACTAACAGTTAGGCAATTGCGTTAATTGTTTCTTAATAAGTTTTCTTTTGTAATCCTTTCCCCTTGATTCTCTTGTAGGTAAGTTGATTGACTCAACAAATAGAAACAAGGTGCACAACAATTTTCGCACAGGGTTTTGTAGAGAGTTATGATCAAACACGGGTGCACTATGGGACAAGGTTAGAGCACTTGGTGTGGAGAGTGAGAGCTGACACTCTGTAATTACATCAAATTGATTGATTTTTTAATAAAGTGGACAAGGTCGTGCTAGGTCTCTAACACGTAAGTCATATTATGGGTTAACATAATTTTGCCCGCTATTTTGAAAGTCTTTATGAAAAATAAATATATAATTAAAAAAATTAAAAAATAATAATAAAAATAAATAGTTAGTCTGTTGACACCTAATTTTGTCAGCTCTTCCTTTTTTTATTTACAGAAAAAATATAATAAAAAGCATTAAGGATATTTTGGATTTTTCGTTAAGTAAAAAAAAAAAATATATATATATCTAGTAATAAAAAAGGATATCAATTCTGATTTAATTTATTGTTTCTTAAAAAAGGTTACAAAATTATATGGTATGTTTTTGAAAACGCTAAAAATTACCTTATGATCATTAATGAGAATTATTGTCTTCCAAAAATTTAAACCTAATTTGTAACTATAAATAAGAGTACAAGAAAACTAAACAAAAAACAAAAACAAAAAAACAAACAAAAAATAGAGAAGAAAGATTAGAATCAAGAGCTAATAAAAAAATTCTCCAGTGCAGTAAACCATTTTTTTCTTTTTGTTGTTATAGAGTTGTTTTTTTAACTATTCTATACACGTATGATATAAAAAAGAATTTTTTTTTAGTTTAACGATCAAGTTTAATAAGAATCAAGTCGATTGTTGTATAATTGTCTACTTTTTTTTTTTTTATCAAATTTGTGATTTATTATCTTTATTTTGTTTTTTATCTTGTGCATTATATCTTAAACTCTTTTTGTTATTATTGTCGTCGGTTCGTGCCACATATGCACCGCCGACTCGCGGATCTGCTCTTAAATTTTTATTCTTTACAATTTGTAAAACGCTAAAAATAGTAAAAGTATTTTCTTAAAATAAAACGATACACAGATTAATAAACAACATGTCACTCCTATTATTATTATTATTATTATTATTATTATTATTATTATTATTATTATTATTATCACCATTATATTGTGAATTTGTTTTGATATATATATAATAAAATTAATAATAAAATCAGTCAACACATAAATATTTTTTTCTACCCAAGAATTAAGTGAGTTTTGATTTTCCTATTGCACCTGGGGATACGTAGGAGCAAGGTCTTCCCCTTGTCAAATTAAATTAATAAAAAATATTTATTTTCTTTTTTTTATTAATGTAAATAATTTATTTTCTTTTATTATTATTATTATTATTATTATTCTTTTTGGGGGTATAAATAAATAAATAGTTTGTATATAATTAATTATAGGGTAACCGTTTTAACGGACGTTATAGGGTGGTAATACTTTCGCCGCTCGTAATCGACTCCCGAATCCAAATTTTTTGTTAAAAAATTATTATTTTAGGTTTTATTCAATTTTTCCTTTAATAAAAATAAAATTGGTGGCGACTCCTTTTTCGCGGACAAACCGGACGCGACATCTGACGACTCCGTTGGGGACTTTTGAGAGTCAAACGTAACCTAATTAATTGTATATAATTATTTATTTATTTTTATTTATATTACCCGCTTTTGTTTTTATTTGTTTTAATTATGTTGTCATCTATTTATTGTGAATATAATTGTGACGACTCTTTTTTTGTTGATTTTATATGTTTTTTTTAAGATATATTAACTATATGCATTTATGGTAATTTATTTTAATTGTGGTATTTGTTTTGTTTTATTTATTTTTCCACACATTATACTAACATGATTCACACATTTATGAGTGGGCTCTATATCCGGGCATGCAACCTGAGATAAGTTATGGACTGTGTAATGATAATCTTCTAGATGTACATTATGTTTGGTTGTCATGAAAGTCTCACCTAGAGTTACCTTTTATATAATATTTTTATTTTAATAGTTTACCTATTATTAGGATTAATATTTTAGAATTGTGTTGTGTGCTTTAGGAACCAATTTAGAACTATAGAGCCACCCATAGGGGAGGTTCACGTTAAAGACCGTAGATCAATTAAATTAGAAAAGAATCATGTAGGTCACATGCATATTTGAAAAAAAAAAATACCCTATTTATATCTCACATTTGCATTGCATAAACATGCATGTTTCATTATTTTTATTTTGTAAAATGTTATTTTAAAAAAAACAAAAACCATTGCATATTAGGAAATAGTAAATTTTTAAGTTTATTACATAATCATTGCATTCATTTTTTTACATTCTCATAGCATTTTCCTTCAAAAAAAAAAAAGAAAAGAGAACTACCTACTCTATACCATAGTCACCTTCTAGTACTCACGAATTCTTTTTCAATCTCCTAATTTTTTTTATTTTTTATTTTTTGCATCATTTTATTTTATTCATCACGGCTGCCTTTGAAAAAAAAATCATTACTAAATCATTTTTAGAATCATAAAATTTAAGGCTTATTGTGAATATCTTTAACTATAGGGAACATGGGATCAAATGGTGGCTTAAAAAAATACTCTCTTAAGAAAGACATTGCCACAAAGAATTCTCAAACCAGATGTAAGCAATCTTAAAAATCTTGCTCGAAAATTGAAAAAGGTGCAACGTGTGATCTTTACTGGGAAATTTGGGAGAATTCTCAATTTACTTTTAGGGACTTTCAATTGACCCCAACGTTGGAGGAGTTTGAACAAATATTGAGGCAACCAATAAAGGGGAGGGAACCTTACCAGTACATGGAGAACTACCCCTCGCTGAAAATAATTGCCAAAAGACTTGATACTCCTATTAAAGAGCTAGAGGAAAATACAATCGATAGAGACATTTGATTGAATTCCCGATAAAATATCTTGAAGAGAAGGCAATACATTTAGCGAGAGATGGAAAGTGGGGCAATTTCATGGATGTACTTGCCTTAATTATATACGGAATTTTTTTATTTCCAAACATTAAAGACTTTGTGGATTTTACGGCAATAGACGTCTTTATGGCTCATAAACATAGAAGGGAGAATCCAGTACCATCAGTTCTAGCTGACATTTATTGCACTCTCGACCACTGTCATGAGAAAGAGGGAGGTCTGGTCCGTTGTTGCTCGTCAAGGTAGAGAGAGAACTCAGATCTGTTTGCAAGGTGGGAATGAAAAATTGAGGCTGAGGCGTCTAGAGAGGGACGATGCAGTGATTGAGGGACTCAGATTTAAGGAGTTGCTAAAAAACTTTGGGGAGAAACACGAAATCCCCCGTATGCAAGAAGCATGTCTAAAACAACAATTCGAGAAAGTAAAAGCAGAATAGGAAAGTAAGATCATTGTAGACAGGCAGTGTCAAGAAGAGATCATCAAGGAATACCAAATTGGGCTCGTAAGAATGGAAGACGAGGTGCGTACGCAAAAAGACACAATTGAGAGTCTCGTTCAAGAGGGGATATTTTGGGCTGATCGTTTTTCTAAACTCGTTTATTTGACCAATTCAGCTATCAGAGATATCCCACCATTATTGAGAGCTGTTGATGGGATGGTTATTCCTTTCTCTACTCCTCAAGAGATATTTATTTTTATTGAACATTGTAAAAGTTTAATCGAGAAAATTAAAAAATTGATTGCTCACTAGGGTTTCAAAATTCTTTTTACGTATTGCTTTCATTTTGTTTACTTGTATTTCAGTTTTATTTTTTATGTATTAAATTTGGCGCCACTCTTGATTTCATAGCCCTACCTCAGTTAAAATATTCACAAATAAGAGACAAATAGTTCTTCGACATTCATGCATATCTACTTTTTCACACATTGCATTGCATAATCATGCCATATTCATTCACACACAAAAATAACACTACAAGCAAAAAAAAAAAGATATCATAACACCCTTACTAGACATGCTCTCGAATTAAAATCATGGATGAATTGGAACATATAAAGATGGTCTAAACCAACGGAAAGACCTTATGGCTAAAAAATTGGAAATCTTACAAACCCCCGATACTTGAAATCATAGGGAACCTTCATGAAAAAATACATCACGAAGAAGTCATGTGTTACCCATTGATTTCATAAGTCTAACAATTGTCATCTTTTACTATAATTTTTTGTTATACTCTATCTCAAGTCACTTATCCACAAGATTTGAACCTGATACTAATTAGACTCATATTTATCATCCACCCCCTACTTCTGGATCATGAACATACTTCATTGGCTTTCTCCACAAGTAAATCGCTAGAAGTTGGGTCGTCTATGTTGAACTTGCACCAATACCGCTTATTATTTAATGTCATGAAAAATTCATCAATCTAAAAAGTGGTAAACCTTATATGAATTTTTTATGACTATTGAAGAAAAACCATGGTTAAACACGACTATGAAGATATTGACTATGTTCTCATATATATATATATATATATATATCCAACGGGAAAGGTCAACAATAGAAATGTTATCAAGTTTTCCCAAGATTGTTAATTCTAAAACATTGATCTTATTGATGTGCCTAAAGTTTTATGATACTTTGATGTAGAATCGACACATTTTTGTTCCTCAATATTTTGAACATCTATAAATGCATTTTGTATCGTTTCCTTTTCCATTCTCACTCATCTTATATTTCACAATCTCTTACCAAACATTACTTTTCTTTGTCTTCTTTAAACCATATACCAAGCATAATTGGAAGTAGTCCATTCACAAATAAGTTTGCTAAAATCTCATACATAATTTCAATCATGCTATAAATTCCACTACATTCGAGAACAGTATAAATAAAACCCACTAGCTAGATGGACATCGATATGTTGGGGGCAGGAAATTGACATTACGTTAATCCCCTAGAAAAGTGGTTTTTATCTTAATCATTATCTAAATGTGTTTTGAATATATCAATCACGTGAGGAATTTGAACTTTGTACTGTGAGTATTCTAGCCGCCTACAAATCAAAAAATGAAGATATTGAAAGTATATGAGGTTTGAATATAACCCTCAATCAACTAAATCAATAATGGAAAAGCTAGAATAAGAAGATGATCATTTTCCATCAAGTCTTTCAATAGTATAGTCAACTAGCTGGTCGAGCTACTTTATCTTTAATATTCAAAGTAAGTTATGATGAAGAATAGTCGTTCACAAGAATGAAAGTCACAAATATCCTAATGTATAAGAAAATCTAGATGGAAAGTTCCTCGTAATTCTAGAATACCCTCCGTGAGTAATAGACTATAATTGGGGCACCCCTTTGATTCTTATTATATAGAATAAAGGCAGTGCGACCCACTCAAACAAAAACCCCTTATTAAGAGCAAATGACATGCTTTGACCGAAGACATTCAATTCAAGAGAAATGTTGACTACCTCATGTTACGAACAATTATTTCGAAAGATCTTAAAAGAAGAACATATGAACTTTGGAGCTTCAAAAGAAGGAACTAACGTTCAAGAAGATTTCACATATCTAAAAGGACTAACATGACTAGTGGACTCCCGACTGTATAAGCCCCAATTCCATAAAAAAAATAAAAAAAAAAACCTCTCAAGTGTGGCTTTGATCCACACCAATATGGATCAGGAAGACTTATCACTATGTGCACACATTGATGCTTCAAAAGTGTTACATCTAAATGAAAACCCGTTAGGTTGAAAATCTAAAAGGATGACCTAAGCAAAAATTAGGGTATAAAAATATGAATAAGAACTCGTTATATCGAAAACCCAAAAGGGCGACCTAGGCAAAAATGAGGGTACAAAAACCAATGAAGACTTGGTAGGTCGAAAACCCAACAGGGCGGCCTAGGCAAAAGTTAGAAGAAAAACAACTCGTTAAGTTGAAAACCCGAAAGAGCGATCTAAGCAAAAATTAGGACGACATAAAAAATATAGAATGAAAAAAGATGACTAGTTTGAGAATCTAAAAAAGGATGACCAAAAAATACAACTTAGATACACACATCAAGGTCAAAGTTGAACATATTCCAAAAGACTTTGAATATAGATTGAAGCAAATCATATCTTCCAAAGGATGTTAAAAATATGATTGAAATTGTGGCATGAGTTATTAGCACGCTTCTTTCATGAAATACTACTAACGAATTGGGTCATTTACCTGTAAGAGATCACCTTATCTTCTTTTCTTTCTACACATCATTGTACTATAGATTTTCTCATTAAAAATCACTGTCTGAATCTTCCCTCACCATTTTCTTGTGTCATAAATCTTTTTTTGTCAAAATGAATTTTTATAATAATAATATGTTGGGGCGCGAAATATGAGACGTCAATGATGCGAAATAAATTCTACAAGATGTCCACGACGGCTCTTATGGGATCCATATGAACGGACATACCATGTCTAGAAAGATTTTTCGAGCCGACACCTTGCCTGTTCTTGATGTGGGGCATAGACGTCATTAGAATGATCAAACCTAAAACATCAAATGGACATCGCTTCATCTTGGTGGAGATTGATTACTTTACCTAATGGGTAGAGCTAATATGAGTTAATATGTCGTTATGGCCTACCAAGCAAGATCATTATTGAAAATGATACAAACTTGAATAACAAAATAGAGGATGTATTATGTGTCACCTTCAAAATTCAACAACACAACTCGTCTCCGTACAAACCAAAAATGAATGGAGCATTTGAAGCAGTAAATAAAAACATCAAAAAAATTGGTAACATATAAAGATTGGCATATGATGTTGTCGTTTTCACTACAAGAGTATCGTACGTTGATTCAACTGGGGCAACCCCTTTTTCCCTAGTATATGGTATGGAGGTTGTGCTACCCATTGAAGTAGAAATCCCCTCGCTAAGAGTATTAATGGAAGCCAAACTAGAAGAGTCGGAATGGGGACAAACCTGTTTCGATCAATTGAATTTAATTGAAGAAAAAAGGTTGACGGTCTTATGTCATGGACAATTATATCAGAAAAGACTGAAAATAACGAATAAGAAAAAATACATCATCTAGAATTTCGGGAAAAAGACTTGGTGCAAAAAAAGATCTTACCCATTTAAAAGGATTATCATGGGAATTGGACCCCTAACTATTATGACCCACACGTCGTGAAGGAAGCTTTCTTAGGTGGGACTATGATCCTCACGAATATCGATGAAAAATATTTTCCCCTCCCGATAAACATCAAACGTCGTAAAAAAAAGATCATACTTAAATAATGAATACCCGCTAAGTTAAAAATATGAAAAGGGCAACTTAGGCAAAAATTAGTGTGCAAAAAGTAATAATGAATACCCGCTAGATTGAAAACCTGAAATGGACAACCTAGGCAAAAATTAGAGTACAAAAAGTAATAATGAATACCCACTAGGTTGAAAACTTGACATGGACAACCTAAGAAAAAATTAAGGTACAAAAAGTAATAGTAAACACCTGCTAGGTTGAAAACTTGAAAAGGTGACCTAGGAAAAAATTAGGGTACAAAAAAATATCCGCTAGGTTGAAAACCTGAAAAGGCGACCTAGGCAAAAATTAGGGTACCAAAAAATATAATAAATATTTGTTAGGTTGAAAAACTGAAAGGGCAAACTCGAAGAAAAAAAAAAGACAAAAACAAAAACAAAAACAAAGAATATATACTCAAAAGGATATGATCAATAATATGAATCAGACTATAACACGAGAATAAAAATTGTTTACAGTACAAGGCAGACAACAACATGAGATCCAACTTAAGATCGCAGAAGATAGGTCAAAGATATCAAGTTCAAGAAAAGTGTATAAATACTTTTCGCATTCATGATTTGAATGGTCATGTCCAATAAAAATATTGATAAAAACCAACATATTCATGCATCCATTTCATTCACTCAATCACTAATCCATTTCATTCATTCACTCATTCATCCAGTTCATTCATTCATTCACTCATTCAAGATATTTTATAAATTCAAAGCCGAGAAAATGACCCACATGTTAAAGCCGGGAAAAGGACTCGCATCCAAAGCCGAGAAAATGACCCGCATGTTAAAGTTGGGAAAACGACTTGTGCCCAAAGCCGAGAAAATGACCCGTATGTTAAAACTGAGAAAACGACTCGCACCCAAAGCCGAGAAAATGACCCACATGTTAAGTCGGGAAAACAACTCGCACCCAAAACCGTGAAAACGGTCCACATGTTAAAGTTGGGAAAACGACTCGCACCTAAAGCCGGGAAAACGACTCGCACCCAAAGTCGAGAAAACGACCCGCATGTGAAAGTCGGGAAAGTGACTCGCCCCAAAAGCCGAGAAAATGACTCGCATCTTAAAGCCGAGAAAACAACTCGCACGCAAACAAGAATGCAACTTACATTGTTCTCAAACAAACCTTCTTTTTTTAACAAAATTAGTCTGGTTATCTTTACTTTTCTTTTACTCCCAACTAAAATCAAAGCAAAGAGAGATAGCTGTAGACACCTAATTTTGTCTGTTAGTTTTAAAGTCTTTATGAAAAATAAATATATAATTAAAAAAATAAAAAAATGATAAAAATAATAATTAAAATAAATAGTTACGCTGGTGACACCTAATTTTGTCAGCTCTTCCGTTTTTTATTTGCAAAAAAATATAATAAAAAACATTAAGGATATTTTGGACTTTTTATTAAGTAAATATGTTTAAATAAGTAAATGTATTGTGATTCAGTCAGTAAACACTATTATTGTGTAATGAATATCACTATAGAAAAAAAAAAGCATTCATAATTTAAAAGATATTAATATGATCATCATTTATGTAAGAATAACTAAATTAATCCATGGTTCTTAAGCAATGCTACTAGGTAGGTTAATTAACAAAATGAACAAGTACTTGACATGAATTTGTGTAAAAGAGTGCTTTCCACAAACCTTTCGGTAGTCGTCGGTGTTAAGTTCTCGAGCGACTTTGTTCCTGGTGAAAAGAATCCTCTCCCAAGAGGACTATATGCAACAATTCCAATTCCAAGTTCCCTAAGAAACAAAATTATAATAACTTAAAAGGGTAGACTTCAAATCATTGCAATTTTATCAATGTACAGTAAAGAAAAATGCTAGACAATAAAATTAAGACAATGTTTGTCAAAATTTGTCAGTAGCCATGGATATTAGATGATTTAAAGAATACAATTTTTATTTTATTTTATAGTATAAAATACTAAACTTGAATCTAGATAATATATATCATATGATTTTGATCGAATGACCATAAACGTTTCAACTAGGTGAATACTGACCGTAGGAAGTTTGGGTTGGGTAAATTTAACCTGCAAGTTGGAATTAATTCTTCTTCCATATCTCTTGACCAAAGTGACGACTCCAACTACACAACAGTTATTGGATGAATAGCATGTGCTCTTCTGGTTATTGAAACTGAGGCCTCCGACAAACCAATTTATTTTATCTTTCCCTGTTCCACAAGTTCTTTTAGTTCCCCAATCTTACAGACAATACCGAAAAATGTTGAAGTCACAAACTTTCCTTTAAGATTAATATAAGTTATTCTAGTGAGCTTATTGAAATTAACTGAAAACAACTAATGTATATGTTATAAGTGGTTTCCATTAGCTCTCTCAAATAGAATTCAGTGTTTATGGTAGTAGATAAACTCAAATAAGCCAATTCTAACAGCCCTAAGAGTAAGAGAAATATCTAATTAAATGCTAGTGAATGTTAATTAAATCAAATTAGAGAGAAATTAAAAGGATCAAACCGTGATTTCAATTGGTAGACGATTATCAATACGGTGCTGATAATAGAGATCAATGCAATCAATAAGTCTGTTCAAGCTATCCTCGTAGCTCTCACATATGATGGATCACGAGAGGCCTCAACTTTCCCTTCAGAAAATTTGATTCCAAATTTTGTACCAATTCAACATTCCCTCTTACCCCTCTCTTCAAAGCATGTTCCATAATTTTCACACTTTTTCAAAATCAGATTATATACAATAGATATTAACTTCATGTATGTTCATAGCCCAAGATTCAACAAAAAACCAAATTGCAATATTACAAAAGTGCATACCCTGAATTTTTCACATTAAATCAACACACGTAAGTAATCAAAAGAAAAACTATGTAAAAATGTTAATCAAAGTAGAAATCTGATTAATAATCTCATCACCATCAAACTCAGAAATATGTATTCTCTCGAAAAATAAAGACAATATATATAAGGGACCAACACACAAAACTATAAATTCATTCCAAAATTATCTATAATGATTAATATTCGATACCCTTGTTTTCAATTGTTTTTATCATAATAATTATTTTCATACAAAATACATTGATGTAATGTGGTTGGTCTTGTTCTTCAAATTATTTTAATTCTATTATTCACTTACTTACAAGCACATTTCTAATATTACTATATTTCAATACCAATCAAAAAATAATAATTAAATAAATGAGTCAATATTATTGTTTAGATTGAAAGAATACAAATTTTTTTAAAAATTAAAAATAATTATTTTAGAGTAAACATTCATTTAGTCCCTACAAATAAAAACTAGCTTGTAAAAAAATATTTTAAAATTCTTTAATTAATACATTGTTAATCACTTTAAGTCTTTAACTCTTGTTGCTAAATATCTTTTATAATTATATTAGTTTTGACGACATTCATCATATTCACTAAGATTTCATTGAGATGTTAAATTCACTTTACCAAGACCAAAACTAACATTAAAAATATATATATATATTCATCTTCTCAAAAAGAAATAACTATTAATCTTACTTTCCCATTTTTTACACAATAGAAAAAGTACAACAATCAAACATCTAAATTCTTGTTTTCGCTTCATTCAAACTTCTTAATTTTTGTCTTCATTTCTAAACTTTTAGTAAACAATGTATTTAATTTTAAGAAGATCCCAAAAATACAAATTTCTTATAGTATTTTGAATGCTCTTCAATTTTATAAAAAAAACTTTATTTTTTGTATTTTGTATGTGTAACCTCACATTTATCTCTAAACTAAAGAAGAAGGAACATTTCTATAATAATTTATATTGTTATATTAATTTATATAATATAACAATTTAAATTAGCATTGACTTGCTTTCTTTCCTATATATATAGGCACATGAATAGCTTTCTTCCTATAACACGATAACATGCTATAGGAAAGAAAGCAGGTCATCGTGCTATAAAAAAGGAAAGTAGGTCATCGTGCTATAGAAAGAAAGCTATTCATGTGCCTATATAGATAGGAAAGAAAGCAGATCATCGTGCTATAGGAAGAAAGCTATTCATGTGCCTCTATATATAAATAAAATACTTTATTTTTTTGTATTTTTTATGTATAACCTCACATTTATCCCTAAACTAAAGAAGAAGGAACATTTCTATAATAAAACAAAAACTAGTATAAAAGTAGGGGTATATATTCTCTCAAAAAATAAGAATATATTCTACTGTTCCAAATAACATCTGACATCATTTACAAATTATAATTATCCAGATTCTCCAATGTATATATATAGTTATTCAATTAGTAATGGGTCAAAACTTCTATCTTTGTATATTTTCTCTTTCATGCGCAAATGTTTTGTAGCAAACAACATTGCTCATAAATGAGATAAGTACATATATGTAGTATTAATAATATTATATACTGATTATAGAATTAGCTAGATATTAAATTTGGAAGAGAAAGTGGCATTGGTGAAGTAGACACGAGAAACACAAAGGACAAAACTAGTGTGCCAGAAAATGAATACAAGTGAGAAAACAGCGGCAGTTTTAATCCCACCTCCCCTATACAAAGTGGTATTCTTAAACCAATTTTTTTCTCTCTTTTCCATGGTTTCATAAGATTCAGCTTAATGTGACATCCCACAATATCTTATTTCTGATTCTCAAATTGCACCAAAACCACCAATCTATTTTTCATCTCCAAACTTTTGTCTTCTTGTGCTTTCTTTCTTACTTTTAGCTTCTTGTTGCTTCTCTCACGATTAAAATTAATTTTTGTTTAAAATAATTCATACTAAATTATTTGAAATAAAAATAAATTTAACAATAAATTTATTATAAAATATATTTTTGAATTCAAAAATTATAAATTTTAACTATAAACAATTTTAAAAGTAGAATCAATTATATTCACAAATACTCAAAGAGTCGAAATGATTTCAACATTTTTAAAATTAATTTTAATTTATCCAAAAAAATGAAATCAAATATATATTAATATATATGAGTTGATTGGGATCCAAAATGCCACGAGCCATCTATTAAATAAGTCTTATACACTAAACCATTTTTTAATTCATCTTGTTCCTCAAATTATTTTGATTCGACTACTCACTTACTTACAAGCACGTGCCTAATATTACTATATATTCAATACCAGTAAAAAAATTTAAACCTTCGCACGAATCAAAAACTCAATATGATTCTAATCACAACTTGAGGAATTTGATTACATGTTCATTAGATCACTCTTCGATTCTTCTCTCCACTAACGAGTTTCTATAATCACAAAATTTTAGATGAAGGGTGGGATATGAATTCGAATTTTTTCCCCGCAATAATCATTTCTATTGAAAAGTGGAATAAGACTGTAAAAATTTTCAATATCAAATTCTATTAATTATAAAGGTTTATAGTATAAACTTCATACAGCCAAATTCATTCAGAAGGGAAGGCAAGCTTCTCATATTCATTTAATTAACAAGGTAACGTCAGCAAATACCAAAGCAACACTAGTATGAGCATTAACTAAGTAAAATCACTTAATTATGCAGCTTTCCAAGAAGAGAGTGGTGGAGTATCAGATTCCTTCCATGTTCTTACACCCTGCATATATCTATCACCCTTCACAGATTCTGCTAAGGACTCAATTTCTGTCATTTCTTCTGGTGTTAGTTTGACAGATAAAGCACCAATGTTTTGATTCAAGTTCTCGATTTTGGTCGTGCCTGGTATCGGACACACGTCGTTCCCTTGGTGATGAAGCCAAGCCAGTGCCAGCTGAGATGGAGTACATCCTTTCTTTGCAGCCAATTCATTGACCTTATCAAATAGAGTCTGATTCTGCTGCAGGTTTTCAGGTTGAAATCTAGGCAAACTCTGCAACATATTTACAAGCGTGCTTAAAAGATAGAATATGGAAACTCCGCTAATTTACTTTATATAATAAGGACCTATTTGGTGGTCAGTATAAAGAGACATCATATGATAAACTATCATATCCTATCTCAATTAAGTATTTGATGAACTAGCAGGATAATAATGCACAGACAAACAAATAGAGCAGTTGGATCATATAAAATTCTCGTTCCATCGTATTTCTGAGTCACCACAAAGAACTTGTGTTAAATATATAATGCATGAAGTAAAAGATCCAAATAAAGAAAAATACATCATATTTTCATTCTTTTCAAACCATCCAATATTTTTATTGAAGAATCATCTATCTTTAATTTTTCTTTAAAACTTTAGTTGGTCATCAAATATCTTTGAAATTGGATTAGGCACAGTCAGCACCTAGGAGCAGTCTGATCTTGATCTGACAATTCAAATCTCAAGAAATTTTTTTATTTTTGTTAATTATAAAATTCTGGTGTTAAAACTAGAACCGAGCTTGTATAGTCACCACTTGTGACTGCACGGAATCCAGATTCTGATATCTTTTTGTAGTTTTCATATATCAATGTAGGACTGAGAGGTTAACTAGGGGAAGTGAAAGGATACAAAGCACAAACACACACCTCTGGAATTAGGCATATATATCCCAGTGTCAGACACTATATGACCTGTGTTTGACAACTCATACATATTTCCAAACTGTTTTTATCTTAGAGTTTTGAATTGTAAATACCAGCAGCAATTTACAGTGTCATCCATTACTGATGTGCCTATTCCCAAACTGCTATATGGAAGAAAAAAAGTGAACTCAATTTACCACAACTATATATTTTGAACTATAGTCAACTAAATACAATAACCACACACATTTCACAAATTTAAAATAAGTGGTTCAGTCAGTAAACACTATTATTGTGTAATGAATATCACTATTAATATGATCATCATTAATGTAACACTAATTAAATTAATCCCTGGTTCTGAAGCAATGCTACTAGGTAGGTTGATTAACAAAATGAAAAAGTAGTTGACATGAATTTGTGTAAAAGTGTGCTTTTCAGAAACCTTTCGATAGTCGTCCTGTGTTAAGTTCTCAAGCAACTTTGTTCCTGATGAAAAGAATCCTCTCCCAAGAGGACTATATGCAACAATTCCAATTCCAAGTTCCCTAAGAAAGAAAATCATAATAACTTAAAAAGGTAGACTTCAAATCAATGCAATTTTATCAAAGTACAGAAAAGAGAAATGCTAGACAATAAAACTAAGATAATGTTTGTCAAGATCTGTCGGTAACCATGGATATCAGATGATTTAAAATAATACAATTTTTATTTTATTTTATAGTATAAAATACTAAACTTGAATCTAGTTAATATGATTTTGATCGAATGACTACATATGTTTTGACTGCGTGAATACAAAAGATTTTGACGGTAGGGAGTTTGGGTTGGCTAAAATATACCTGCAAGTTGGAATTATTTCTTCTTCCACATCTCTTGACCAAAGTGACCACTCCAACTGCACAGCTGTTATTGGATGAATAGCATGTGCTCTTCTAATTGTTGAAGCTGAGGCCTCCGACAAACCAATATATTTTATTTTTACCTCTTCCACGAGTTTTTTTAGCTCCCCAATCTTACAAACAAAACCGAAAAATGTTGAAGTCCCAAATTGTCCTTTTAGATTGATATCATTATATGTTGTTGTAAAGCACATGGTAGGTTCAGTTATTCCAATCAAAGCATTTTGAAGCAAGTAGTCGCATATTTTAGTCATGTCAATAGTATTCAAAAACCAAATGCTAGTTGGGATAAATAACTTAATTAAGCACATATAGCATATATAAATGCTTATGTAGAAAGTGCTTATGTTAGTAGATATACTCAAATAAGCCAATCCTAACAGCCCTAAGGGTCAGAGAAAAATCTAATTAAATGCTAGTGAATGTTAATTAAAATCAAATCAGAGAGAAATTAAAAGGATCAAACCGTGATTTCGATTGGTAGACGACTATCAATGCGGTGCTGATAATAGAGATCAATGCAATCAATATCAAGTCTTTTCAAGCTATCCTCACATGCAGCTCTCACATATGATGGATCACCAGAGACCTCAACTTTCCCTTCCGAAAATTTGATTCCAAATTTTGTAGCCAATTCAACATTCTCTCTTACCCCTCCCTTCAAAGCCTGTTCCATAATTTTCACACTTTTTCAAAATCAGATTATATTGATAGATATTAATTTCATATATGTTCATTGCACAAGATTCAACAAAAAACCAAATTGCAATATCACAGAAGTGCATATCCTGAAATTTTCACATTAAATCAACACAAGTAAGTAATCAAAAGAAAAACTATGCACATATGAACCTCTTATAAATTTTTATTCAAGAATTGATTTTTAGCCTTGAATTTATCATTTAATTCACATCCACACGAATCTATCCAAAAATAAATCACTTCATCTTCAACTCACTTTTAGTCAAAATCAATTCAACATAATCAATTCAATCAAAATTCAATTTCAGTTCAAAAAAACATGATGCAACAAAACCAAATTGAAATACCCAGAAATTTTCAAGAGGGGCAATTAAAAGAAAAACTAAAAGGGTAATAGAAAGTGTGAACCTTTCCAAGAAGTAATTCATTGGTGTGAGGACCATAGATATCAGAGGTATCAAGAAAAGTGACACCAGATTGAATGGCATGATGGATGAGGGCAATCATGTCAATTTCAGGCTTAGGAGGACCATAGAAAGCAGACATGCTCATACAACCAAGTCCTTGCAATGACACTTCCATTCCTTGTGAACCCAACTTCATTCTTCCTACTTTTGACATTGTTCAGACAACAAGACAATGGACAAATTGGTGTGATGTATACTATGTTGTAATATCTCCACCACCTGGTCTACTTATAAACAAACCCCTCAATTTACTTCCAAATCAAGGCCATAGAAGAAATCTGACGGTTAATATTAAAACAAAACTTTGAGATAAGTCCTTAGTGGGTGAAGAAATCGTGGAAATTGGAAAACATGGGTTAGTTTTCATGAAACTAAATATTATTGTAGACTATGATACAAAATTTATTTATTTTATTATATTATTTTAATAATGGTTATATTTATATAATTATATTCCATTAATAAAATGTAAAGAGAGTATTTATAACGAGTATTTATAACTTTTTTGTATTGAATGATACGGATTTCACCATTTATGATTTCATTTCAATAAGTAATTAATTTTATATGTCATATCAATTTTTGAAACTTAAAATTTTATCTTGTCCAATCATCTGGAAAATAATATTTGTTTTCCTTAAAAAATTGGTTTAATTGCAGTTTTGGTCCTCCTATTTTAGCTGAATCGCGAAAGTAGTTCCCCCATTTTATTTTTCCCAGTTTTGATTCTTTACAAATGATTTACGCAATCTAATATAAGAAAACAGATATGCTTCTTCTTTGCGAAATTTCTGAATCTTCAAGTATGTGTATGTGATTGATTTGTGGAATTTTACAGCACTTGATTTTCTTACTTTGATCATGGATATTGGCCTTCTATTTATAGGCATTAGAGGCCTTTAATGAAGGTCAAAAAGAGTTGTTGGTAGTGCTCTGTAGTTTGACTGAAGTCAATATATCAGATTAAAAATAATCCAGCTTTGAAAACTGCTTTTTGACTTTTCTGGTTTAGCATTTACAGCAGTTCTTTCCTTTTTAGAAAAATGCTTTAACGTTTCTTCCATGTTCTTGGATGGTACAGTCTTGATCTTGAGTCTTGAATGTAGCCAGATGAGTTTGGAGAAGAATTATAAGTCATTGCATAAGAGAATGCATAGCTGTTGTAATTATGTAGAAAAACGAAGATTGATTAACGATCTGGGTCGTCAGATTGAACTTTCTTGAGCTTCAATAATCGATCTAGAGTTCCCGTTTTAATCATTATGGATGTCCTTTGCAATTTTCTTGTCATATGTCAAGGTTGATCAAACTTTCTTGATAGTTTGATTTTTGGAGTTGCAAACTGTCTTGATTTTTGTCTGACTTTGAGTCATTTTATTTTAGAGATCAGATAACCTTTTTGAGCTTGGATGAATCCTACTTGTTCCTTGCATTGTACTGATTAGATATGAATAAATTTCCAGAGCAGACTCTTTGTTAAAGAGGTAGAAAAAGTTTGATCAACATGTTGTGATGAACATTTTTGAAGCTAGAGATCTTTCTCTGTTTTAATGTTCTTGTTGTTGTTTTCTTTGCTTTGTTTGATTCTGTTCTTAATTAAATTCACTCAAAAGCACAAGTTAAATTAACATAACATTTAGAATCATAATTAACATACTTAATCAACTTTTTGTTTGTTTTCATCAAAACATTAAATTGAGATTTTGTCTCAACAAGAGCGACATAGGAGGTAGATACGAAACATGATGTTTGTTTTTGTGTGTTGAGGTGGGTAACTAACAGGTATGGTTTATAAAGGGTAACTCTTTAATTTGTTTTCCTTTGCGAATTTAATTTGAAAATTTTGATATATTTAGTTTGAGTTGGACTCATTTATTGCCCAACAAATTTTAAACCAACAATATTTCACACCTGCGTTTCAACTTAAAGACAACAACTCATAGTTGTATTTCAGTAAATATATAGAAATATGTGTATGATATAGTACTACTTTGTTAAATTCTACTTTCTCGTCTTCGTTAGTTATTAATAGTATAATTCAAATCGTCAAACAGAACCCTTGTTAAATAAACACAAACAAAACTTATTTTTTAGAGTTGTTTATTCAATTTTTTAAAATATGTGATGTTTTTATATTAAATTTTTTTTTTTTGACAAGTATTTCAAAGATATGATTAAATTTAAATTTATAATATTTGTCTAAATTTCTGTCAAAATATAAGAAAATAGGCTTAGACAAATTATACATCTTTATATGAATTGTTTATGAGTAGAGTTCAATGAAAATATTAAATTATTAATCGAATTATTAAATTATTTGTCATTCTGTGTGATTAAACCAAATAAAATAAAATAAATCAATTATACAATTAGACTTCTATAAAAATATATTTGAATTAATTATATTAAAATAAATTATATATTTGAATTCATGAAGGAAATGGTGTTTGTTAAGGTGAGAAGTGCTTCAATGTATTAGGAATTGGTTTAGCGTGATGGGTTATGGTAGTGAAAGCATATTGTTTAGTTATGGTGAGGATATATATATATATATATATATATATATATATATATATATATATATATATATATATATATATATATATTGTTTTGGTGCTCTAATATTTTTTATTTTTTTTATATAGCTTGTAACTATACCTTCTCATTCTTGTACATCTTGTGTTTGGATGTACTTATTTTTATTTTTGAGAAACGTGATATCCTAAATTAAATATAAAATTTTTATTTTTTCAAAAATATATTTTTATTTATCCGCTGCAAATGTCATAAGAATATGATATAAGTTATTATATATATATTATTTTGGAATTTAGGGTGTCACATGTAACTAGAGCCGTCAAAAAAGCCCCCAAACTACAAGCCCCCCTTATTTTTTTCTTTTATTATTAGGCCCCTATTAAATTAATCTTTTAAGGGGCCTCTTCATTTCGGCCCATTAATTCATTGGGCCTAAGGGAATGGGGCTCTAAGGGCCCATAGGCCCCCAATATTTTGTTAATTTTAAGATTTTTTTATCGAAAAAAAATCGAAAATTTTTTATTCAAAAAAAGTCGGACATTTTTTATCGAAAAAAATTGAAAACTTTTTATTGAAAAAAAAATCGGAAATTTTTTATCGAAAAAAAAATAAATTGATTCTTTTTTTAAAAAAGTGGGCCTATGGGCCTCCTAGGCCCCCAAATTTTTAGGGGACTTTTAGTTTATGGGGCCTTTTAAATTATTAATTTTTTTTGCCCCTTCAAAGTGTGGGCTGGGGCCAATAATTAGGGGGACTTGTCAAATTGACAGCTCTACATGTAACCTCATCTTTATCCCTAAACTAAAGAAGAAGAAACATTTCTATATTAAAAAAAATAAAAAAAATTAAAAAAAAACTAGTATAAAAGTAGGAGTATATATTCTCTCAAAAATTAATTTAGAAATTTATTTGAATTGAAGATTAAATGATATGGTCGAATTACTTGATTAATAATTAAATTGTATGATTGAGTTATATTAAATAGGATGACTTGTCTATAAAAAATTTGTACATCTGATGATTCAAATTGAATTAGTTGACTTGATTTATATTAAATAAGTTCATTACACTTATAAAATGTAAAAAAAGAAAATCACCAGCCTAATTAATAATATTTTACTAGCTCATTCTTCAAATTCAAATTAATCGACCTTGAATAATTACCTACTCAAAGAGTGATTGTAGTGAGATTAGAGTTGTCAATTTGACTAATCTCTCTAATTATTGGCCCCAGCTCACATTTTGAAGGGGCCAAAAAAATTAATAATTTAAAAGGCCCCCTAAACTAAAAGCCCCTAAAAAATTTTAGGGCCTAGGAGGCCCATAGGCCCACTTTTTTAAAAAAAGAATCGATTTACTTTTTTTCGATAAAAATTTCCGATAAAAAATTTCTGACTTTTTTCGATAAAAAATTTCTGATTTTTTTTGATAAAAAATTTCCGATTTTTTTTCGATAAAAAATGTCCGATTTTTTTCGATAAAAAATTTCCAAATTTTTTTCGATAAAAAATGTTCGATTTTTTTTCAATAAAAAATTTCCCATTTTTTTTCGATAAAAAATTTCCCATTTTTTTTCGATAAAAAATTTCTGATTTTTTTTTCGTTAAAAAAATTTTAAAATTAACAAAATATTGGGGCCTATGGGCCCCTAGAGCCCCCTCCCTTAAGTCCCATGAAATAATGGACCGAAATTAAGAGACCCCTTAAAATATTATTTTAATAGGGAGCCTAATAATAAAAAAAAAAAAGAGCCTTGTAGTTTTGGGACTTTTTCTCTAAGTGAGATGTTTGAAGATGCCATTTATGTCCTACTATAATAGCAACAAAATGCACACATAGCAATAGCAACCAAAGAACATAAATATGAAGTTTCTTTTAAATTTAAATCTTTCCTGGTAATTTGTTTTCAATGAGAGGTTACTAGTTCCTTTTAATATGCCACGATTCTATTTCCCTGTATAAATTGAAAAAATTAAAGATTTTATACAGCTTATATTTTAAAAAGCTACCATTTACTTCTTATAGTATAAATCATGCAAAATCAAGATATTTATAATAAATTATTTTCTAAAAGTTTTACATAATATCACTCACATAAAATTGTGCAAATAAAAATTGATTTAATATTTGATAATAAAGTTTAACGAACTTTTACTTTTAAAATATTTATTATGTGGCATATTTTATTTATTATTTTATAATTTCTAAAAAACATTTTTATTTTCTATTTATATTTTAATTTTGATTAGTTTTTACAATTTAAGTTTAGTATTTATCTCATACTTCCAAGAAACATAAAGATAAAAATAATATATAATTATTAAAATACATTTAAACACCATATTTTTTAAGTTAACAGTGTTGATATAAAATGAATAAAAGATAATTGTTTGGTTAGAGTAATGGATAAACTTTTTTAAATTATATGAAATTATATAAAATCAATGAAGATCGGATTTATTGATTTGGTTTAATTTAGATTCAAATTTATAAAAAATTATTAAACTAATATAATTAATTTTTATTAAATTATTAAAATTATTAGATCATTTGATTTGATTTTTATATTTCTATATAAAACTACAACCTATAAATTTAAAATTTAGATTGAAAAATTCTATTTATTTTATAATTATGATAGAGTTATTTTTATAATTTTTTTTATAAATTACTTACTCAGATTCTTTTTAAATCACAACTCACATGTAAATAAGACTAGTACTCTTTTTGAAAAATTCTTTAAAACTCTGAGACGGTCATAGTCACCACCTATTTCCAAGAAAATGTGTCATTAGTCGAATTAGACTAATAGGTTTAAACTAGTAACCAAACATATATCTGGTCAATCACTACTTGAAAACCATGCTGCCAATAAACTGGAAAACCAATTAAAAATTGGACAAAACAGCAATTTGGAGGGTTTAGCATATTGAACCGTATTAATGTGTTATTTTGGTTTTCTAAAATTAAAAATATTTCTTTTATTTTTTTTATAAAGCCTCGATCCTAATTTTTTTTAGAGATAATTTTAGTTTTTATTTATTTATTTATTTACTTTTAATATTTTCTCTTCTTCTTTGTTATTCGAAAATGGATCATTTTACATTATTTTTGACCTAGAATCACATATGCTTCATTTCCTCTATTTAAATCTAAATGAGTGGTTTTCACAATAACAACAAAAAAATAAATTTTTATTTCGTGTTTTTCTACATGATTTTTTTTGTTTTAAAGTGACAATTGATTTCTCGTCTTAATAGAGTGTTTGTTTGATTTTTCATCTTGTTGCAGTATTATTTTAGAATAAAAACATTTAATTGAGTCTAAATTAATAACACCCATTATAGAGTCTAATTCATCCTTAATAACAAAAGCAATTAATAACACCTATTATGTCCTTAATTCACATTATAGAGTCTAAATTAGTAACGCCCAAAAGCATTACATTGAGATGGTAAATGTATTTTTCAATTTAACTTGTGATCTATTTTTCAATTGGACTCACATGCTACAAGTGTTATAAGAGAGGTAAATAGACATTTATTTGCAAGTGATCAACAAACCCTAAGGTGGTCCCTACGTTGGACTCGACATAAATCTTCTCACACTAAATTTTTTAATAAAAAAAAAAAATCTATAAGTAGAACTCATCATATCCTCTAATCCCATCACCATCCAAAAATCATGAAACTCTATTATCTCAAGAAATAATGAGAACAAAAATTAGTATATAATTAGAGGTCTGTCTACTCTCTGAAAAATGAATTAGGAGTCTACACAAAAAGTAATATTTGATACCCTTTCTTTAAATTGTTTTTATCACGACAATTATTTACATTCAAAATACTTTCATGTGATATGAGTCATCTTGTTACTCAAATTATTTTGATTCAACTACTCACTTACTTACAATTGTATTCATCATGATAATTATTTTTTACAGCTTGCTTTCAATTGTCTTCATCATGATAATTATTTTGCCAAACAAAATATGTTGATTTGATGTGGCTCGTCTTGTACCTCAAATTATTTTGATTCCATTACTCACTTACTTACAAGCACGTGCCTAATATTACTATATTTCAATACCAGTCAAAAATTAATAATTCAATAAATGAGTCAATGTGAGTCTACACATTTAAACTGAAATTATCCATATTGATTAATATTCGATACCCTTGCTTTCAATTGTCTTCATCATGATAATTATTTGCCCAACAAAATACGTTGGTGTGATGTGATTCGTCTTGTTTCTCAAATTATTTTGATTCCACTACTCACTTACTTACAAGCACGTGCCTACTATTACTATATTTTAATCGGTCAAAAATCAATAATTCAATAAATGAGTCAATGTGAGTCTACACATTATACTGAAATTACCTATATTAATTAATATTCGATACCCTATCTTTCAATTGCATATTGAAAAGTGACATACAAAAAAAGTAGAAAATAAAATTTGCAATGTGAGATTATATATTAATATTCGTATCAATGATTTTGATATGGTAACTCAAGTTACTAAAGATAATTTTGACGTCACAAATTTTGGTCATGTGCCTTAACCCACATAAAAAATTTAACTTGGATAGAGACAAACACTACTAACATCAAGAGAGTGCACAAGAAGAAAAAGATGACGATTACTTTGAAAGTGGCTATTGAAGGAGTCATTGTAACAAATAAGAGAAGCAATTCATTGTGAATGCATATTGTTTAGTTATGGTGAAGCTCTCTCTCTCTCTCTCTCTCTATATATATATATATATATATTATAAAACAGGTAGAAGATACAAAACTTCAAAAAGAAATAATAAGAAAACTTTTAAATACTTTTGAATCAAAACAAGGCCAACCTCCTACATCCTCATCAAAATTACTTCCTAAGACCACTTATGACCTAACAAATATCTTAGGAAAGAAAGCAAAGTCACAAGCCCATGTCACAATTCAAGCTCTTCAAGAAGAGATTAAAATCGTAAAACAAGAGTTAAAAACTCTTAAACAAAAACAAGAAATTGATTCAAACATTCTTCAAAATCTTCTTTCTCAGGTACAAAATCAAACCTCTGACCATGAACAAGATGAAGAAGAAAGAGAAAATGAAGAATATTCTAACAAAATTGAAAACTTAGAAGAAATCCCAGAGGATTTCTTGTTCGTTTTAAGAACTATAACAACAAGAAAATATTTGATAAAAATTTAGTTTTTTCTGAAGATTTCAAATTTGAAACAATCGCACTTTTTGATACTGGAGCAGATTTAAATTGTTTAAAAAGTAGCATTGTACCAAATAGATTTCTACAAAAATCTAATGAAAAACGTGTTGCGGCTAATAACTCCAACATGATTATAAAAAGTAAAACTGAAGCTTCCATTAAAAATGGTAATGTTTCAATCAAAACTCCTTTTGTTTTGTTGGAAAATATTACTCATATTGTCATTTTAGGGACCCCTTTCATTAACATGATAACTCCCTACTCAGTCAACTATGACATCATTTCTTGCAAAACAAAAGAAGCCAAAATCATTTTCTCTTTTATTGATAAACCCAGAACAAAGAATTTAAATCTTTTAAAAGCTTGTTCTGTTTACAAATCTGAATTAAATTGTTTAATTCAGGGAAAAGAAAAACATTTATATTTCTTAAAACAAGATATTTCTTTTCTTAAAACCGAACAACAATTACAAAATAGTCTTGTAAAACAAAAAAATTCAAATCTCCAAAAAAGAATTAAAAACGAAATCTGTTTAGATTTACCAAATGCTTTTTGGAATAGAAAACAACATATGGTAGACCTACCATATGAGAATGGCTTTTCCGATAAAAAAATCCCAACTAAAGCTAGACCCATTCAAATGAATTACAAACTTGAAACACATTGCAAAGTAGAAATCCAAGACCTAGAACAAAAGGGTCTAATTACAAAATCTAGGTCACCTTGGAGTTGTGCAGCCTTCTATGTGAATAAAAATTTTGAAATTGAAAGAGGTACATCGAGGCTGGTCATAAACTACAAACCTTTAAACAAAGCTTTAAAATGGATTCGTTACCCGATTCCAAATAAAAAAGATCTTTTACAAAAATTACACTCTTCATCTATCTTTTCAAAATTTGACATGAAATCAGGATTTTGGCAAATTTAAATTGATCCAAAAGATCGTTATAAAAAAGCTTTTACGGTCCCTTTTGGTCAATATGAATGGACGGTAATGTCTTTTGGACTAAAGAACGCTCCTTCAAAATTCCAAAGAATTATGAATGAAATCTTTAATCCATTTTCAAAATTCTGCATTGTCTATATTGATGATGTCTTAATATTCTCAGAAACTATTGAACAACATTTCAAACATCTTAGAACATTTTTAATGATCACTAAGTAAAATGGAATGGTTGTTTCAAAATCCAAAGTCTCACTTTTCCAAACAAAAATCCATTTCCTAGGACATTACATCTCTCGGGGCACTATTACACCCATTGAGAGATCCTTATCCTTCGCAGACAAATTTCCCGACCAAATCCTTGACAAAACACAATTACAAAGATTTTTAGGATATTTGAATTATGTTTTAGATTTATGTCCTAACATCAATAGGATAGCAAAACCTCTTCACGATAGATTAAAGAAAAAACCTATCGCTTGGACTGAAGAACACACAAAAACAGTACAAATAATCAAAAAACAAGTCAAAGAAATACCTTGTTTACATTTAGCTGACCCATCAGCCCAAAAAATTGTTAAAACAGATGCTTCAAACATAGGATATGGGGGTATCCTTAAACAAATAACAAATAACAAATAATGCATTGTACAGTTTACATCTGCACATTGGAATGATTGCCAAAAGAATTACTCTACTATTAAAAAAGAAATTCTTTCAATTGTCATGTGCATTACAAAATTTCAAAGTGATTTACTCAACCAAATTTTTTCCAAGAAGGCTGGTTTTTCAAACCATATGATTTATCAAAATCCCAGCCTTATTACAAATTTATTCTTGAATGCACAGGATCTGTAACAATTCAAGGCAACCCAAAAGAAGGCCCAGTAGCCTACTCAACTGCAAAAATCGACAAAATTATCCCACCATCAGAATGGGGATCAAACCTACACACACCAAAATAGTTCCCACTCGATTTCAAAAATACAATAAACCACTGTAGGACTTTTAATTACTGGGATTATCAGCAAGCCTGGTACAACACTTTTCTCATTCAAAACCAAAAATTTAGCCATACTTGGCTATTTTTCTTTAACCTTACTATGAAACCTTCAAAAATTTCTCAATGGTTTGCTCATTGGTGGAAATTCTTTGGCTCCACTCTAGAAATCTTAAAACCAGAAGTCCAAGAAAGCTTCCAACTATACAAAACCAATTACAAACCAGCAGATAGAGAACGCATTTTTCACCCACTAATGCTATTCTCTACAAAATTCTTTCTACCATGGGTATTAGCCTGGTATTTTGACACTAACCAAAAAGAGACCCAAACAATCATCGTCAGAAGATTCAAAGTCAGATGGTGGACAAAAAATTTTATTCCACAAAGTCTCAAAAAACAAGCAGTATCAACGTGGCTCCAAAAACAAGGAATGAAGAAACCAGATCAAATGGTAACCAAATTCCTGGCCCAAAAGTCATTTGCCCAAACACAGCTAGCAACAACAAAATCCGAAGAAGAATATTTTGAAATCATGGCCCAACTCCTCAAAAGCAAGGACCAATCATCAAAACATTCCTCAGACAGTGCTTTAGAAGACACCAGCCCAATCAGCATCAGAATAAGCTCGTAACTCTAATGAGGATGACGATGGAAAGAGAAGGCTTTGAAATTGAGTTCCTCGAAGATAACGAAGAATCCGAAGAACTGCTGTCCAATGTACTGTAGTGGGAGAGACAACAAACTGACTAACAACATGAACAGCATAAGGAATGTCAGGTCTGGTAATTGTGAGATACACTAAGCTGCCAACCAAAGTACGATACAAAGTGGAATCTGGTAAAGGAACACCATCCGATGGAGCATATTTCACATTCAACTTAAGAGGAGTATCAGCTGTTCTAGTATTAGAAAGATGAGCTTGGTCAAGAATGTTGGCAATGTACTTGGATTGAGAAAGAAGGTAGCCTCTAGGAGAGTAGGCAACTTCAATCCCCAAGAAATAGCGAAGAGTTCCCAAGTCCTTCATCTCAAACTGTTTGGCTAACTGCAATTTCAACTCATTGATTCCACTAACATCATCACCTGTAATAATCATATCATCAACATATAGAGAAAGTATAATGCAACCATAAGTGGTGGACCTTATAAACAATGCAGAATCATGTTCACTAGAGCGAAAACCAAGAGAAGTGATCACATTAGAGAATTTCTCAAACCAAGCTCGAGGAGCCTGTTTAAGACCATATAGAGCCTTTTTTAACTTACATACTTCCCCTTGATTATGAGAAACTCCTTGTGGAGGGACCATATATACTTCTTCATGAAGCTCACCATTTAAAAAAGCATTTTTGACATCCATTTGGGAAATATGCCATTGACGAATAGATGCAACTGCAATAAGAGTACGAATAATGGTCATCTTGGCTACAGGAGCAAAAGTTTCTTCATAATCCATACCATATTGTTGAGAGAAACCCTTAGCAACAACATATGCTTTGTAGCACTCAACTGACCCATCAGACTTAGTTTTGATCTTGTTTACCCAACGAGACCCAATAGCACGTTTTCCAGGAGGAAGAGGTACTAATTCCCAAGTGTTAGTTTTGTGCAATGCAGATAGTTCTTCTGCCATAGCATGCTGCCAAAGAGGATCAAGAACAGCCTCTTTATAGGAAAAGGGCTCAGACAAACTGTGAATATAGGTTAAGAAAGAAGCAAACGGAGCTGAGTAAGTGGAATAGACAAAATCAGATAACTGAGTGGACTTACGTTGACGAGAAGGGTAACGAGGAGGATCAACAATCGTAGAAGGTGGTTGGGCAGCCGGGGGGACAAGAGGGATGTCATCCTGTGGAGTAGAAGTATTTGTCCTGCAATTCTCAATATTACAATCGCTAGAAGCGTTATCATTAGAACCAAATGGATCAATATGGGTTAGTTCAGAACTCTTAGTAATTTGAGAATCAGAGGAAATAGAGTAAAAAGGGATATGCTCAAGAAAAACAACATTACAAGATACATAAAGTTTTCTTGCATGAGGATCATAACAACGATAACCCTTTTGACCATCTCCAAATCCGTGAAAACGGTCCACATGTTAAAGTTGGGAAAACGACTCGCATCTAAAGCCGGGAAAACGACTCGCACCCAAAGTCGAGAAAACGACCCGCATGTGAAAGTCGGGAAAATGACTCGCCCCAAAAGTCGAGAAAATGACTCTCATCTTAAAGCCGGGAAAACAACTCGCACCCAAACAAGAATGCAACTTACATTGTTCTCAAACAAACCTTTTTTTTTTTTAACAAAATTAGTCTGGTTATCTTTACTTTTCTTTTACTCCCAACTAAAATCAAAGCAAAGAGAGATAGCTATAGACACCTAATTTTGTCTGCTAGTTTTAAAGTCTTTATGAAAAATAAATATATAATTAAAAAAATAAAAAATGATAAAAATAATAATAAAAATAAATAGTTACGCTGTTGACACCTAATTTTGTCAGCTCTTCCTTTTTTTATTTGCAAAAAAATATAATAAAAAACATTAAGGATATTTTGGACTTTTTGTTAAGTAAATATAATAATAATAATAATAATAATAGTAATAATAATAATAATAATAATAATAATAATAAAGGACATCAATTCTGATTTAATTCATTGTTTATTAAAAAAGTTTAAAAAATCATACCTTAAGTGATTATGTTAGGTTTTTGAAAATACTAAAAATAACCTTAACGATCATTAATGAGAATTATTATTTTCTAAAAATTTAAATCTAATTTGTAACTATAAATAAGATAACAAGAAAACTAGAGAAAACAAAAAAGAGAGATAGAGAAGAAAGATTAGAACCAAGAGCTAATAAAAAAATTCTCCAATACGGTAAACCATTTTTTTCTTTTTTCTCCTCATCTATTTTTTGATATTAATGTTGATATAGAGTTGTTTTTTTTACTATTATATGCACGTATGATATAAACAAGAATTTTTTTTTAGTTTAATGATTAAGTTTAATAAGAATCAAATCGATTGTTTTATAATTGTCTATTTTTTATATCAAATTCGTGATTTATTATCTTTACTTTGCTTTTTTTATCTTGTGCGTTATATCTTAAATTTTTTTGTTATTACCGCCGTCGGTTCGCGCCATATATGCGTCGCTGACTCGCGGATCTACTCTTGAATTTTTACCCTTTACAATTTGTAAAACGCAAAAAATAGTAAAAGTATTTTCTTAAAATAAAATGATACACAAATGAATAAACAACACGTCAATTCTTTTATTATTATTATTATTATCACTGTTACTATTATCACCATTATATTGTGAATTTATTATATATATATATATATATATATATAATAAAAATTAATAATAAAACTAGTCGACACATAAATATTTTCTACTTAAGAACTACGTGAGTTTTGATTTCCCTATTGCACCTGGGGATACGTAGGAGCAAGGTCTTCCCCTTGTCAAACCAAATTAATAAAAAATATTTTTTTTTTCTTTTATTAATGTAAATAATTTATTTTCTTTTTTTAATTATTCTTTTTAGGGGTAAAAATAAATAAATAGTTTGTTATATAATTAATTATAAGATAACCATTTTAACGTGCGTTGTAGGGTGGTAATACTTTCTCTGCTCGTAATCGACTCCTTAATCCCGAATGTTTAGTTCAAAAATTATTATTTTAAGTTTTATCCAATTTTTTCTTTAATAAAAATAACATTGGCGACAACTTTTTTTTCGTGGAGAAACCAAATGCAACACTTATTCTTTCAATTTCTGTGTGAATGTGAGTGAAGGTGAACCTTGTGCAAGGAAGAATATTGAGATTATTCACAATAGGTAAGAAGTTAGAGTTTTTTTGGTTCAACACAATAAATTATTGTTGTTAAATTATTAAATTTTCACCTTTTTGCAATGCTTCTTCAAGTAACATCCTTAACTTTATGTAATCACACTTACCACCTAGGCACTCTCCAATGGTTAAAAATGCTAAACAACTTGAGTTTGAAACATAAACAACGGATAAGTTTTTATTTAAGATGTTCTAATTTTTAAATCACATTTAATATTTTTTTTTTTATTTGTCTTCATATCAAATCACTAATATAACACATCTATTATATTATTTTTTTTTTTTTTCTCAAGGTAGAGACAGATTTAG
>JBBPBS010000214.1:4239012-4265862 GCA_037974835.1 Cicer judaicum | reverse complement strand
ATCATCTTCAATAAAATACAAATTTAATCAAATTCATAACTTAAATCTTGAAATAAAATTATATTTCTATTCTTTATTTGATGTTGGAGATAAAAATATGAGTGTATTTGAATATTTGAGTTATAGATTTCATAAAATTTGCATTATTTCAAAAATGATTATTAATTTTATGAATTTTGATTGAAAATTTTAATAATTTTTTTGAGTTTTTATATAAAAAAAATAACATTATTAAAATTTTAAAACATAAAATATTAAATTATTATTTAAAATTAAAATAAAGAACTAACTTAAAAAAAAAACTAAAACTAAAACTTTAGAGAACTAAGAATATAATTTAGCGTTAAAAAATTTTCAGAAATATGTGGGGCTTAACCGTTGTGCTCAAATAATTGTATCAAAATAGACTTGCTCAGTCCTGTCAACAAAATCTATGTTAATTGGTACAGACATAGACAGAAACTTGGACAGAGCTGCCTTTCTATTAGTAATTAGTAATAATACTTTTCTTGCTTTACAAAAATTACAAAAGAGTACATGAGACGTCTTGAATTAAACTTTTTATATGGCTCACAAACAACGTTATCGATGTCGGGAAACTATTAAATTCATATTATTTTTTTTAAATGTATTTATTAATTACTTAAACTATAAATTTATTTCATAAAATAAAAAATAAATTGAACACATTTATGTATGCAGGATATTTTAAAAATATCAATAAATAAAATTTATATATTAAATTTATTATCTAACTACTTTTTTTTTAATATATATGAAAAAAATAATAAAAACGTATAATTAGAGACAAAATTGATAATTATTTTTAACAAAATATTCGTGCATGCCCATGGGATCACACAAAGTGTTGGTTACTAAATAAAAAGGTAGCCAATATACAAATAACTTAGACACAATAGTTGATTCCGATATATTGGTTAAAACATAAATTAGATTAATATAAATTGCTGAAACAATCTTCAAAATCATTTAGCAATAATAAAACAAAAAAAAAACTATAAAGCAAGAACTATTTATCAACAAAGTTGTCATACTAAATTCTAGAACAATGTTAGAAAAATCAGAATCAGAGACAAACAAAAATATGTCTCTAAAATTAATACATTGTGTAACTAAACGTCGTAGTGATGGAATTGGAAACAAACTTGTTTTTATAAAATATATATATTTTTTCATATTTAAGACTTTTAATGACAAAATTTATCATCCATAGTTATATAGAGATGAAATATGTAAAAAATAAATATAATTTATGTCTCTATCAAATACGATCTAGGGGTGGGAATAAGCCAAAAAGATTTTTAGTTGTATCTAGGGGTGGGAATAGGCCAGGTCAGGCCAGACTTTGAAAGGCCTGAGTCTGGCCTACAATTTATTTTTTCGGCCTAAGCTTGACCTACGGCCTATCATAGATTTTTTTTCGGCCGAACCTGACCTTTTTAATAGTTTGGTCTGACTTGTAAGCCTTTTTAAAAGCCTTATTAAACGCAACCATTATTACCTCTTAAACAAATAAGGAACAACTATTAAGTGATTGACTAATTGAATGGTTATCGAATGTGAAACAACTACCAAATATAGAACTGCTACCGAATATGGAACAACTACTGAATATGAAATGATTACTAAGTGATTGCCTAATTGATAGAATTTAAAATAGAAAATAATATTATTAATATAATAATAAAAAATAATATTAATAATAATAAATATATATAGGCCGGCCTATTAGGCCTAATATGTTTTTTTATAAGTCTGAGTCTGACCTATTTAAATAAATAGGCTTTAAAAATAGTCTAAGCCTAGCCTTTTTATTAAATACGACAGACCATAAGTAGACTAGACCATAAGCCCCTACGGACGGTCTAGCCTATTCCCATCCCTAATTGCATCTCACATCCGTCTCTGTTGAGATGAACTTTATATTTTGTCTTTAATATATAATTTTTTTTATTAATTCCTCTCACAAATCTATCTTTAATTATTCTTTTGCTTGAATATTTTTTCCACAATATAATTTTTTAAATATTGAATTCCATACTATATGAGACTAGAATGTCACAAAAATTAGATTTAGATCAACACTAATTTAACATAAATATCATATACGTTCATATAATTCTTTCAAAAAAAAAAATTAACAGTACATTGCATGCAATCAAACTTTAAATCTGTTCAAAACATAAAAAATAAATAAATAAATAAATAAAAATTTGATTTAACCAAATATATAAATGGAAGAATTATGCATAAAGTTGTTTTTAATGTTTGCTTTATCTTTGTGAAGCCATTTCTATTTTGCTTACAATCAAACTAGTCATGTGTGAAACTTAACACATATATAGGAGAATAAATTTTTTAAAAAGGTACCTTAATAGTTTCACATCAAAACTGAATCCGACCACCATTATATTACAAAATATATAAGTGTGATACTACCATATCCACTCTTTACAATAATCTATTTATATGCAACATTACAAACTTGAAAGTGAATCACAATTTTAATTCAAATATAGTATTTATGGAGTCTGATATGATGACACAAAAATATAAACAAAAGCTACCTCAATTGTTTGAATTTTCGTGTTACCAAAATGTATAACCTTATTTGCTCATGCCTCAATAAATTCATCAAAATGAATTACATAAGTGAACAAGTAAGAAACCATCGAATTCATCAAAATGTGTAAAAGTTGATGGCAAGATCATATTAAAAGAAGCCAATTCATTCAGAGAAATGAAGAACGTTCTTGACAAAATTTTGTAAAACGAAGAATGTTCTCCAGAGTTCCAAAATAACAAGAATGGTCGTAGTTTAATAAACAATAAAAGCATAATGTTCTTCGCTACTAATATAACAATAATAACTTCACAGCGTGAGTAGTGTAAGTGAGTGATAAATAAATAGAGATAAAGGATAGAAAGATCACAACCAAAAAGTATACTTGTTCACCCATCTTGGGCTAGTCCAATTCTCACAATCGTGAGATTTTCACTATGTGCTTCAGAACCAAGAATGTTCTTCTTCACATCTTTCCTCTAGATAACATTAGAATCAATTACAATTTTCACCTTTCAACCTAGAAAAGATTTTTACAATCACTTTTCAGCCTTGAAAGAATTTTGACAAATACACACAATCTAACATAAAAGATAGACTTGAGTTACAAATGATGTGTATGATAAAAGTGTTTGGGATCTTGAAACTTCTTAACACTTATTTGAGATAAATACCGACAAACATAGTAAATGATAATCCAAAGATATAATGAAGAAATTTGAAGTTTGCTTAAAGCGTTTTTGACTTGTTATTACTTGAACAAGTGTTGGTTGATTTGTAAATTGAACTATTGCCTTCATCTTCCAATTGATCTTCAATTTGAATATTTTGTTTAAAATGAATATATTCGTGGGGCTCACTTCCCAAATGTTAGATATAATCTAAAGCAATTAAACATGTGTTTATATTGTTGTCCAGAAAGTTATGTTTCATCATTATTGTCTTTGTAGAACGGGAGACACAACAAATGAGACTTGAATTATGTTTTATTTTCAAAAACATTTTAACAAGATAAAAACAAAGTGATGAGGAAGAGCATATAAAATAGCAACACATAACAACACAACCGATTTATCATAGTTCACCATCAATAATGTAGCTATGGCCAATCCCTTCAAACTAAAGGGTTTGATCAACTAATTCACCAACTGAATCACACTTCCATTAATCACCTACTAGTCAAACTGACTGTGTTGAAGTCTTCTCAACCTTATAGTTTAGTACAATCAAGCTATTGAGGAATGCAATCACTATTGGGAAAGGTTATAAAATGGTGTTTACAATGTTGTATTCTCATAAATTGTTTTGCACCACTTACACAAAACAAGGATAGAGGGCAAGAGTGTAGAGATGATTGTGTTGTGCTTATTGCAGTGCATTTTGTTATATCTATTAAAGTGGGTTGCTCATCCTTTTATAGAGAAGCTTTGGGGTTTCTGGTCGTTGTCCTGATTACAAGAAATTAGCATGTATCATGAAGTTTTGTATAAAATCTTTTGAGATTTATTCATCATTAAATCTTGTCTGAAATAAGTACTGATAATTGATTATGTGTATCTTGGTATGGAGACATGGAGATAATATGATATTATGATCATAGTATGTCACAAAGACCTTTAGACAAATAACAAATTTAGAGTGTTGGGCACAAGATGCACAAACTTGTCATCTTTAGAGCATGGACTGTTCATCAGAACATTGACTATCTAGAGTGTTGACTATTAATTATTATGTTGACTTTTAGACAGAGTTAGATGATCAAATGCTTGACACGATTATTGGAGGTAGATAATCACTTGTATGTCACACTTAATCAAAGACAAACAATTACTTACTTTTTAAGAGACATAGTGATTATATGCTTGTTGTAGTCATTAGAGCTAGACTAATTAGAGCATTGTGTGTATAATATAAAGTCACTAGACGCACGTTTCAGACCGCATTCACTAGAATATGGAAACTAGAAAGAAGTCTTGGTGTTTCTTTGACTTAGTCCAATTATCAGAGAATGTAGCGTAAAGTTATTTAAAATAAATCTGATCTAGGAACCGCACACTTAAACACCACATTAGTGCTATATATTGTTTCCACAAAATTACTGTCATTATTAAAACAATTAAGGTCCATAGTTCATTAACCAACTTAGTTTTAACAATCTCCTCTCTTTTTGATGATGATAAAATGTTAGAACCAAATTGGTTTGAAGAATTATGATCCTTAATTATTTTTATGATTACAAATGTATTTTGTAAGATCAATTTAAAGCATTAATGTTCTATTATAGTGTGCAACTTCTAGATTTGTTTATTTAATATGAGTTCGTTGTGTATCCTCTAATATTTTGGTCTAAGTTAAATGAACACCAAGACTTCACATTATTCTCTGCATTATATGTTTGGTGAACACATACTAAATCGCGCCACTGATGACTTTATCTAATACAAGCAATGTTTTGATTAGTCTGGTTCTGATGATTACATCCAGTATCTAATCTTTCTACCTCAAATAATATTGAAAAGTAAGTGATTGTCTACCTCTGATAATCATATCAGGTATTTGATTGTCAAACTCTATTAACAGTTTATGCTCTGATGAGAGTCAACACTTTGAAAAGACAATATTTGTCTAGAGGTCTATGTGACATAGATTGATCATACTATCTTCTACTATTTTTGTCTTCATATCATGATTCACATAATCAATTTCAAGGATATCATTGACAAGGTTTAATGGTGTATCAGTCTCAATATTTGATATGAAACTTCATGATACATGATGATTTCTTGTAATCAAGACAACAACCAAAAACCCTCAAAATACAGTGTCTCTGCACTCTTGCTCTTAAACTTTATCTTGTTTAAGTGTAAAGAAATATTTATTTGAGAGTAAAATATTGTAAACAACCTCTTTTGAGAGTATCACAGAAAATCCTAAACCCGATCTTTTGTAACCGAGCTTAGTAGTGGTTGCATCCTTCAATTGTTTGACTATATTAAGCTAGAATATTCAGTAGACTTGAACGCGGTTAATTTGACTAATAGGTGTTCAGTGGAAGTGTAATTCAGTTGGTAAATTAGATGATTAAATCCCTTACTTAACTACTGCGTTGGCAGTGAACCAGAATAATTTGGTTGTGTCGTTATGTTTTTGGTTAATTTTTTTATGTCACTTTATTTTAGCCTTGTTAAAATTATTTTAAAAATAAAACACAATTCAAAGTCCCATTTTTTATGTTTCTCGTTCTACAATTGGTATCAAAGCTCGATCTCAAAGTTGAACAATTAACCATGTTTGAAGAAATATATGTGTTATTATGACTAACTCTTGTGACAAAGTTATAGGTAGAAATGTTAACATGCCTTCTCTTTTTTATGGAGAAAAGTTCAAGTACTGGAAAGACATTCTCAAAAGTTTCTACATCTATCATGATTTTAAGCTCCGGTACATAGTCGAAGATGACTATGAGGCTCCAAAAGACGTTGCTGGTGTTGAAATATCTAGAAAGGATCTCAACATTGATCAAAAGAAATAATAATAATAATAATAATAATAATAATAATAATAATAATAACTAATTTTATCTATTACTTTAAGATTTTTATGAAAAATAATAACTATATAAAAAATTAAATAAATAAATAGTTAAACCTTTAAATTTTAGAAAATCATGGATGCTTTTGATTTTTGTTTGACTATAATCCTTTTTCAGATATTTTCACTCTTTTCTAAAACATAAAAAAAACGTAAATAATTGACTGAAAAGAAATTGATTGATCTTAATAAAAATCATTATAATAAAAGAAACCAAAAAGGAATTAATTAATGATAATAAAAATTCATATAATGGTGATCAATTGAATGAAAAGAAACAGATTAAAAATGGAGGAGAACTATTGAGATCACAAAAATAATAATAATAATAATAATAATAATAATAATAATAATAATAATAATAATATGCAAAAATAAACTCATATGGCAAGCTTTCATTTTTCTAAAGTTGATTGCTCCAAAAATTCTTTTCTATGTAACACAAAATACTAAAAAGAAATTTGACTAATTGATTTTTATAAATCAATCACCAATAAAATAAATTTCACCCTATTGTAATATAACAGAAAACTCATATCATGTCTTTATCAAATAACAAAAAAATAAAATCATAATAATAAATAAATAGGTTTTTCCTTATGTTTAAAATTAATGCTTGTTGTAGCCGGATGAAATTCATCACTGCTCGTTGCACCACATCACTCATCCTTAGAAATCTTGGACACCGCTTACATCAAGACAAGACCTATAGAACCCCATATTGAACAAATAACACCATACATGGCTCGGGTTAGGGAAGGATGATGAAGGGCTAAAAACATTGGTCGAACTCCCTAAGAATAGTGATAAGTGGGGTTTAGGCTACAAACCTACTAGGGCTGATAAACGAAAATTGGTCAAAGAGAAAAAAAATTAGCTCGGATTGAAATTTGAGAGTCAAGAACCGAAAGGATTTTCATCTATGACATCCGACAAAGTTTCCCAAGTGCAAGACCAGCAAGTGAGATCCATGTTGCAGCAACTAGATATGACATGTTTGTTGATGATGCTAATTGGATTCGTACGTCTGATGTAGGAGCAAAAATCAAGAATTGTAAAATAGTCAAGTCGCCTATAATATTTAATGAAATTATCATGTTATTCTATAAGCATTAAGATGTTTAAGCTAAAGGTTATTCCTTCCAAATGCACGTTTAGTGTGAGGTCAGAAAATTTTTGGGATTTGTGGTTAGTCAGAAAGGAATAGAGGTTGACCTCGATAAGATTCAGATAATTTTAGAAATGCCTTCTCAGAGTATAGAAAGAGAAGTTTGTGGTTTTCTTAGGAGACTAAATTATATTTCCAGATTGATATCACAACTAACTGCCACTTATAAACCGATATTTAAACTTTTACGGTAAAATCATTCTGTTGTGTGGAACGAAGAATGTCAAAACGCATTTGAGAAAATCCAACAGTATTTGCAAAAGCCTTCGATTCTAGCCCCCCAGTTTCGAGCCGACCTTTGATTGTATATCTTACAGTCGTCGATGGGGCCATGGGATGCATGTTGGGCAACACAAAGTCGAGAAAATGACCCGCATCTTGAATTCGAGAAAATGACTCGCACCCAAAGTTGAGAAAACAACCAATATCTTGAAGTCGGTTAAACAACTTACAAAAATCATATTTAGAAAAAATTTGAGTTGTCATATTTACTTATCACTTACTTTGATTCTGAAAGTAAATTCTAAGTAAAGAGATGCAACTATTGACACCTAATTTTGTCCCCTACTTTAATATTTTTTTTTATGAAAAATACTATATATAAAAAAATTATATAAAAAATAATAATGATAATAATAATAATAATAATAATAATAAATAGTTAGACCTTTAAATTTTAGAAAATAATTGATGCGTTTGGTTTCTGTTTTCCTCTTATTCCTTTCATAAATTTTCATTCTTTTTTAAAACATAAAAAAATGTATATAATTGAATAAAAAGAAATGAATTGATGGTAATAAAAATAATTATAATGATCATCATTTGAATGAAAGAAAACTGAAAAGAAATTAATAAATGGTAATAAAAATCAGTATAATGTTGATCAATATTATGACAAGAAATAAAAAAAAAAAAACAGATTAATGGTGATTAATTAGCAATTATTCCTTTGTCTTTTGTAACCCACACAAAAAATCCTATTAATAGTCGACAACAAGAGTAGAAATAAGTGAGCACTATTTAGAGCACAAAAAAAAGAAGAATAATAGGCAAAAAAGGAGTAGAGAATCTGATCTTGGAAAAATCAATCCAACAAAAACCAATTCAGGAGTAAGGTATCACTTTCTTAATAGTTCTCTAATTTTTTACTTATTAGTCTTTGTATTGCATCTTTTTTTTTTTTTAAAATGTTTTTCTTTTTCTTTCTCTTTTATCTGTTTACGCACTAATAAACTCATATGTTAATATTTCATTTTTCTAAAGTTGTCTTTTCTTAAAATTGTTTTCTTTGCAACAGAAAATACTAAAAAAATATAGTTCATTGATGTTTATAAACCAATCACCAAGAAAATAAATTTAACCCTATTTTAATATAACAGGAAACTCATATCATGATTTTATTAAATAACAAAAAAAAAAAATAGAACAACAAATAAATACTTTTTCTCTTAGGATTAGAATTAATGGTCGCTACCGCCGGATGAAATTCATCCTTGCTCGCCTCACCATAATTAACCCCCAATTGTTGATGGCCTTTATGCCATGACAGATCCAACAATGCATGATCATATCCTTTAACAGGTTGCTTTACTGTTGCGTTCATTTCATTCACATACCGCCGCGTTATATTTGTGCATAGACATCTCAACTATTTTTTTTCGCTATTATTTATTAAATTTTTATTTTTGGATACATAGATAATAATTAACATAATAAAAAATAATTAAAATAGAGTAATAATAAAAATTGGACAACACATAAATATTTTCTATCCAAGAACTACGTTTGTTTTAATTTTTCTAGTGCACTTGGGGATACGTAGGAGCAACGTATTTTCCCTTACCAAACAAAATTAGTAAAAAAAATTTGTTTCTTCTTTTATTAATGTAAATAATTTATTTTCTTTTTTATTATTTGTTTAGGGGTAAAATAAATAAATAAATAATTTATATACAATTAATTATAGGATAACCGTTTTAATGGACGATGTTGGGTAATATTACTTTCCCTATTCGTAATTGACTCCCGAATCTGTTTGTTTTGGTTCAAAAACATTATTTTAGGTTTTATCTAATTTTCACTTTTAAAAAAAAATAAAATTGGTTGAGGCTGCTTTTCCGCGGACAAACCGGACGTGACACGCAGCAATAAAGAAAAAAACATATATATTTGATGTCATGGTTCTCAACTACAAAGGAATTAAGTAGGTGTAAAAAGTTAAAGAAAATTTACTTGTTATGAAGTATGATATCTTCCAAATGTGGAGAAGATGAATATGTTGAGACAAACTCCCTTTGGAAGAGTTGATGAGGTCACTCATATCACATGAGATTGATTTTGTTGAAGATGAGCCCAAGAAGAATTCAAAGTCCTTAGCAATCAAATACCATGGAAAGAAGACAAACTTCAAGACCCTACAAGCTACTAAAGATTGTGAGGAAAAATAATTGGACGATCAGAGTGAAAACTCAGATGACGAAAACTTGTCCTTTATCTCACAAGAATGTTTATGAGTCAAGGGTTTGCTCATTCAACATCAATAAGGAACTATTCCAAGATCCTTATGCAACTTCAAATCAGTACACTTGAAACCTAGATATAGAGTATCATTCAAGATTTTGATTAGGTGTGTTCTACCCAAATGAGGGTCAATGTACCATAGTAACAAGTATCACAAGGGTCTAATGTACAATATATCCTAAAAGATCAAGACCAATCTTTCAAACCTGATTTTAGAACATATGTGGTCTTGTGCTATCAACTCTCGATCAGGGATGATAAGGACAATCCCTAGACTAATCTCAACAGTATTGATGAATACTCCCCTTATTCAGGCTCTAGAGGAAGTTTGAGGCATTAACAATGAAGAACACATGGTTACTTCGTTTGCACCCTTGTTCAATACATCCAAAATCATAAAGATGACACTGATCTTTCCAAAGAAATATATTTGATCCATTGGTGATTCCAGAAGGATATCTAGCCAAACTAGTGGATCTTGTTCGAACCAAGTTGGTTTTTCACTTATAGTTTTGATGTCAACAAAAGTATTTTATGAGAATAATAAATTTGCACTAATGGGTTCATTAAGTGTGCATAAATTAGAGTAGGAAAATCGAAGGAAACTACTAGAGAATACCACCAAAAGATACCACTAGAGGAAACTGCCAGAGGATTCGGGTAGAGGAAACCCCTAGAGGATACCACCATAGGAAGTAACTAGACGAAGTAAAAAGGTCAAAGGAAACAAAGTCAAATTTATCAAATCTATGTGCTGGAAAAGTTCAGGCATCTGCCTATGGTAGCTCAACATGTTTTTGCATCTTTCTTTGAAGACTAAAGCGTGCTTCTGGTTAGCATGCCTCTGATGAGTCTATGTGTCTGCCTTTGAAGATTCAGCATACTTATGAAGAGTTATGTGCCTCTAAAGATTCAACATGCATCTCATGAACAATCACTTTAGCATGCCTCTGAAGTCTGAAGTCACTGTACGAGATTGCTTCCAAAGCATATATTTTGATGACTCTAAGGATCACAACTCATTCCTAAAGTGTTGCCTCTAATATACAACACATTCTAGAGTTGCACTAACATGCATCAAAGGTAAAGTCGCCCATGCCACTTATTGTAACTCACACGATTTTGCATTTGTCTATGACTATGATTATTCAAGCAACCCAAAATCTAAATCCAACAAACAAGTTAATAATTATGATGGAGATTTGCATTTGCCCAAATTCATTCCCACTTTAATCACTCAAGCGTATGAAGGAAGATTTGCATGAAGAGTTTTCAAACAAAATCTAGAGTTTATAAGACAACAATGTTTGAAAAGATCTAGTTAGGAAACAAAATATTTCATAACAGTCACATTATCAAAACATATCAATAAGAATTATATTTGGAGTAAATCTCTATGGACCACGATGAGTTTGAGATATGATTTAGAAACTCAACAATAAACCTCAAGATCTCAATTTTTCTAAGTATTTAAGTTCTAGAAAAGCACTCATTCCAAGAAAAATCATTGTAACAAATATGGGAAAATCATTGTATCAAATATGCTTAGTAGAAGCAAAAACAAAAAACAGTTTCTGACTCATTGTAACCTAACCCGATGGTGGCTTTAGTGTATCTCAACCAATTTGTGGATCTTAGGTTGTGTAGAGAAACCTTGACTTGTAGGGCCAAGTAGGTTGTTTTCCTTTAACAATTTATGGATATCAGGTTGTGTAAAGAAGACTTCACTTGTAGGGTCAAAGTGTAGTTTGCCTAAAAAAGTCTGTCAGTTCACGTTGTTTTGAGAAGACTGACTTATAGGGTCAAGTATTGTTGTAATTCAGGTTTTGAATTTATGGATAAATCCTTATATGTGGACTAGACATAGCTACCATGTTGACGGTGAAAAAGGATAAAATATGGTGTGTTATTTTTACCATTGTTATGCCTGTTTATTGTTGGCACTGATTAGTCCAAACATTTAAGTTACCAAACACAATTCAGCCCCCTTTTTGTGTTTGTACACCTTCAAACCTTAGGATATTCTCTTTGTGGTTGAGGACTCTTATGCTCATTTACTTGAGGAAGATAATAAAGAAATAGTTCTGGAATATCTGAGGATGCGTTAGTCTAACCAAGAGACAGCTCCAGTCTACTTTTCTCTGCCCATAGATGCTCAACTTCTTGAGAAGAAGAGAAAAGGGGTTGCCAAGACAATCTGTGTATAAGAGGATGAAGAAGAAGAAACATACACCAATGAGAGCGAAACAAGCGTCACTCTGAGGAAGAAATAAAAGTGACTACCATGCTCTAAGCAAACTACTCTTTATACTATTTTTGTTAATGCGAGTTGTAATGAACAACCTAAATCTAAATCTTGCGTACCCTCTACCCAAACTACAAGTTTAGTTATCCATCCCTCTAATCCTACATGTATTACGCCAGTTGACTATGACTTCGACACCTCATATGATATATTTGATGCAACCATAGCCGAACACTTTGCTACCCTCCAATATAGAAACCATCCCCTCCTTATTAAAACCAACACTTCAAACCTAACACCATCAGCCACTAAAACTATCACTCCATAAACACCTATAAACTACAACTTTCCACAAACATTTGTCTTCTCTGCCCCTGTATCTGACCCTACCCTCCAAGACTTGTGAATCCCCCTCACCAAGAAACTAAGACAACAACGCAAGTCATCATTGATTTTATATCTGACACGTCATTAAAAGACTCATATGCACCTCCCTCAACCCTTTTCATTTTAAATATGGTACCTCCACCATCCTTATAAGCCTTTTCCCATTCATACACTTCATTCCCTTTGGCTTCTCAAACCTCGAACCCTTCATTACTTCTCTTATTTCCATAATAACTTTATCCCACAATAGGAATTCTCAATGTTTGGATCAAATGACTTTTCAACACAGTGGAACAAGGTCCTCTCGTTTGTCATGCTCTTGCTCCAGGATATACATAATCTACCTATGGAATTCCTCATTATGGCCCTGTCTTCAATGATTCCTAGTATGTAAAAAAAACATTTTGATTGTCTAGAAGCTAAAACTGAGGCGTTCATGGAATAGGAAGCCAATAATTAGGAGGACATTTAGACTACCCTGATTTTAATCTTAGCTAGGTTGAAAAACCTATATTTTTATCAAATATTTTTTATAATATTATAACATCCTTGCAAAATATCATACAAAAAGTTAATAGTTCAAGGATAACTAACTATGTTTCTTTCCCCCCATGGACTAAAAATACTTGCGAGAAAATTTTGTATGGACAAAAAATTGTTGTTTTTTTACAAGGACTTAAAGCAAAATTTCAAAATTTTATTGGGGACAAATAATTATTTTACCCTAAATTAAATACCTTTAAATTAGTTAGATTTTACCAGTACAAGCATGTTTGGTTGTCATTTTAGGTGAGACAAAATCAATTTTGGAGGTCTAGAATTGATTTTAAGTTGAAGCTACGATTTCTAGCTTTTGCGTATTAATGCGATTTTAACATGGAAATTATTGTTCAACTCACTTTTATAAGAAATTGATTTTTGTATTTGATATCATTTGGACCGAAAACAAATAGCTGGTTTTTGTAAGCTGGATGCAGATTCAGACTCCGATGAGGAGGTGGTATCTACAAACACTCCAGCATTCGAGTAAGTATTGATTCAAGGAGAGTAAGAAGGATTGTGATGAGAAAGTATGTGTACCTTTTTGGGTGCTAGGTGCATTGTTTATATAAGTAAAAGTCCAACACTGAGGCATACAACCTTAATGGTATGTAACAGCTAGCCATTATGGTTCGCAGATTTGACAAAATGCTATGTAACAACTAGGTTAAACTGTTGGTTAAGGAAACCTAGTTAATTGTTGTGAGATGGTGTTTTAGACTAGGTCTATATGAGAAGT
Source organism: Cicer judaicum (assembly GCA_037974835.1). Taxonomy (NCBI): domain Eukaryota; kingdom Viridiplantae; phylum Streptophyta; class Magnoliopsida; order Fabales; family Fabaceae; genus Cicer; species Cicer judaicum. The sequence continues at coordinate 4,252,088 of JBBPBS010000214.1, read as the reverse complement.
TGGATTGAGCTTCGGCCAATTCGGAATAGTTTTCCCCTATGTCATTGTTGAGGAAGAGGCAATGACTAGAGAATTCGTATAGAGAGGTCCTCCAATATAGGGAAGAACATTTGTTGTGGAAGTTGTTCCACTAATTTTCATAATTGACACGCTAAATTTGTCTTTATCATTAAGACGTGTTCCATTTGGTCGTGGTCTAGAGATTTGTTATTAGTAGAGAATATGATCCTTTGTTTTAGACTACAATAGGTACTCGGTGCATTTTGGGGAGTTCGACTAGTTTTTATTCGTTAGGGTAATAGATGATATATTTGTCATCACTTTGTCAAACTGGAACCTATTCGACCTTTAAAGTTCGACCATTCCCAAGGGTTAATTTTTGTACTTTAATTTATTAGTTGAGGGGATTTGAGAGGTTGGCGAAATTACATGATGGGACACCTTTTGGTATTCTTGTTGTGACATGTGTCCCTTATGGGTGTTGGCACTTGAGTTCCTATGATTGTTCAATTTAATTCACATTGTTTCAAGGTATAATCGTGTCAGTTGGTTGGTGCCCTTTGAATTCCCATCATTGTGGTTAGTCAGAAAGGAATAGAGGTTGACCTCGATAAGATTCAGATAATTTTAGAAATGCCTTCTCAGAGTATAGAAAGAGAAGTTTGTGGTTTTCTTAGGAGACTAAATTATATTTCCAGATTGATATCACAACTAACTGCCACTTATAAACCGATATTTAAACTTTTACGGTAAAATCATTCTGTTGTGTGGAACGAAGAATGTCAAAACGCATTTGAGAAAATCCAACAGTATTTGCAAAAGCCTTCGATTCTAGCCCCCCAGTTTCGAGCCGACCTTTGATTGTATATCTTACAGTCGTCGATGGGGCCATGGGATGCATGTTGGGCAACACAAAGTCGAGAAAATGACCCGCATCTTGAATTCGAGAAAATGACTCGCACCCAAAGTTGAGAAAACAACCAATATCTTGAAGTCGGTTAAACAACTTACAAAAATCATATTTAGAAAAAATTTGAGTTGTCATATTTACTTATCACTTACTTTGATTCTGAAAGTAAATTCTAAGTAAAGAGATGCAACTATTGACACCTAATTTTGTCCCCTACTTTAATATTTTTTTTTATGAAAAATACTATATATAAAAAAATTATATAAAAAATAATAATGATAATAATAATAATAATAATAATAATAAATAGTTAGACCTTTAAATTTTAGAAAATAATTGATGCGTTTGGTTTCTGTTTTCCTCTTATTCCTTTCATAAATTTTCATTCTTTTTTAAAACATAAAAAAATGTATATAATTGAATAAAAAGAAATGAATTGATGGTAATAAAAATAATTATAATGATCATCATTTGAATGAAAGAAAACTGAAAAGAAATTAATAAATGGTAATAAAAATCAGTATAATGTTGATCAATATTATGACAAGAAATAAAAAAAAAAAAACAGATTAATGGTGATTAATTAGCAATTATTCCTTTGTCTTTTGTAACCCACACAAAAAATCCTATTAATAGTCGACAACAAGAGTAGAAATAAGTGAGCACTATTTAGAGCACAAAAAAAAGAAGAATAATAGGCAAAAAAGGAGTAGAGAATCTGATCTTGGAAAAATCAATCCAACAAAAACCAATTCAGGAGTAAGGTATCACTTTCTTAATAGTTCTCTAATTTTTTACTTATTAGTCTTTGTATTGCATCTTTTTTTTTTTTTAAAATGTTTTTCTTTTTCTTTCTCTTTTATCTGTTTACGCACTAATAAACTCATATGTTAATATTTCATTTTTCTAAAGTTGTCTTTTCTTAAAATTGTTTTCTTTGCAACAGAAAATACTAAAAAAATATAGTTCATTGATGTTTATAAACCAATCACCAAGAAAATAAATTTAACCCTATTTTAATATAACAGGAAACTCATATCATGATTTTATTAAATAACAAAAAAAAAAAATAGAACAACAAATAAATACTTTTTCTCTTAGGATTAGAATTAATGGTCGCTACCGCCGGATGAAATTCATCCTTGCTCGCCTCACCATAATTAACCCCCAATTGTTGATGGCCTTTATGCCATGACAGATCCAACAATGCATGATCATATCCTTTAACAGGTTGCTTTACTGTTGCGTTCATTTCATTCACATACCGCCGCGTTATATTTGTGCATAGACATCTCAACTATTTTTTTTCGCTATTATTTATTAAATTTTTATTTTTGGATACATAGATAATAATTAACATAATAAAAAATAATTAAAATAGAGTAATAATAAAAATTGGACAACACATAAATATTTTCTATCCAAGAACTACGTTTGTTTTAATTTTTCTAGTGCACTTGGGGATACGTAGGAGCAACGTATTTTCCCTTACCAAACAAAATTAGTAAAAAAAATTTGTTTCTTCTTTTATTAATGTAAATAATTTATTTTCTTTTTTATTATTTGTTTAGGGGTAAAATAAATAAATAAATAATTTATATACAATTAATTATAGGATAACCGTTTTAATGGACGATGTTGGGTAATATTACTTTCCCTATTCGTAATTGACTCCCGAATCTGTTTGTTTTGGTTCAAAAACATTATTTTAGGTTTTATCTAATTTTCACTTTTAAAAAAAAATAAAATTGGTTGAGGCTGCTTTTCCGCGGACAAACCGGACGTGACACGCAGCAATAAAGAAAAAAACATATATATTTGATGTCATGGTTCTCAACTACAAAGGAATTAAGTAGGTGTAAAAAGTTAAAGAAAATTTACTTGTTATGAAGTATGATATCTTCCAAATGTGGAGAAGATGAATATGTTGAGACAAACTCCCTTTGGAAGAGTTGATGAGGTCACTCATATCACATGAGATTGATTTTGTTGAAGATGAGCCCAAGAAGAATTCAAAGTCCTTAGCAATCAAATACCATGGAAAGAAGACAAACTTCAAGACCCTACAAGCTACTAAAGATTGTGAGGAAAAATAATTGGACGATCAGAGTGAAAACTCAGATGACGAAAACTTGTCCTTTATCTCACAAGAATGTTTATGAGTCAAGGGTTTGCTCATTCAACATCAATAAGGAACTATTCCAAGATCCTTATGCAACTTCAAATCAGTACACTTGAAACCTAGATATAGAGTATCATTCAAGATTTTGATTAGGTGTGTTCTACCCAAATGAGGGTCAATGTACCATAGTAACAAGTATCACAAGGGTCTAATGTACAATATATCCTAAAAGATCAAGACCAATCTTTCAAACCTGATTTTAGAACATATGTGGTCTTGTGCTATCAACTCTCGATCAGGGATGATAAGGACAATCCCTAGACTAATCTCAACAGTATTGATGAATACTCCCCTTATTCAGGCTCTAGAGGAAGTTTGAGGCATTAACAATGAAGAACACATGGTTACTTCGTTTGCACCCTTGTTCAATACATCCAAAATCATAAAGATGACACTGATCTTTCCAAAGAAATATATTTGATCCATTGGTGATTCCAGAAGGATATCTAGCCAAACTAGTGGATCTTGTTCGAACCAAGTTGGTTTTTCACTTATAGTTTTGATGTCAACAAAAGTATTTTATGAGAATAATAAATTTGCACTAATGGGTTCATTAAGTGTGCATAAATTAGAGTAGGAAAATCGAAGGAAACTACTAGAGAATACCACCAAAAGATACCACTAGAGGAAACTGCCAGAGGATTCGGGTAGAGGAAACCCCTAGAGGATACCACCATAGGAAGTAACTAGACGAAGTAAAAAGGTCAAAGGAAACAAAGTCAAATTTATCAAATCTATGTGCTGGAAAAGTTCAGGCATCTGCCTATGGTAGCTCAACATGTTTTTGCATCTTTCTTTGAAGACTAAAGCGTGCTTCTGGTTAGCATGCCTCTGATGAGTCTATGTGTCTGCCTTTGAAGATTCAGCATACTTATGAAGAGTTATGTGCCTCTAAAGATTCAACATGCATCTCATGAACAATCACTTTAGCATGCCTCTGAAGTCTGAAGTCACTGTACGAGATTGCTTCCAAAGCATATATTTTGATGACTCTAAGGATCACAACTCATTCCTAAAGTGTTGCCTCTAATATACAACACATTCTAGAGTTGCACTAACATGCATCAAAGGTAAAGTCGCCCATGCCACTTATTGTAACTCACACGATTTTGCATTTGTCTATGACTATGATTATTCAAGCAACCCAAAATCTAAATCCAACAAACAAGTTAATAATTATGATGGAGATTTGCATTTGCCCAAATTCATTCCCACTTTAATCACTCAAGCGTATGAAGGAAGATTTGCATGAAGAGTTTTCAAACAAAATCTAGAGTTTATAAGACAACAATGTTTGAAAAGATCTAGTTAGGAAACAAAATATTTCATAACAGTCACATTATCAAAACATATCAATAAGAATTATATTTGGAGTAAATCTCTATGGACCACGATGAGTTTGAGATATGATTTAGAAACTCAACAATAAACCTCAAGATCTCAATTTTTCTAAGTATTTAAGTTCTAGAAAAGCACTCATTCCAAGAAAAATCATTGTAACAAATATGGGAAAATCATTGTATCAAATATGCTTAGTAGAAGCAAAAACAAAAAACAGTTTCTGACTCATTGTAACCTAACCCGATGGTGGCTTTAGTGTATCTCAACCAATTTGTGGATCTTAGGTTGTGTAGAGAAACCTTGACTTGTAGGGCCAAGTAGGTTGTTTTCCTTTAACAATTTATGGATATCAGGTTGTGTAAAGAAGACTTCACTTGTAGGGTCAAAGTGTAGTTTGCCTAAAAAAGTCTGTCAGTTCACGTTGTTTTGAGAAGACTGACTTATAGGGTCAAGTATTGTTGTAATTCAGGTTTTGAATTTATGGATAAATCCTTATATGTGGACTAGACATAGCTACCATGTTGACGGTGAAAAAGGATAAAATATGGTGTGTTATTTTTACCATTGTTATGCCTGTTTATTGTTGGCACTGATTAGTCCAAACATTTAAGTTACCAAACACAATTCAGCCCCCTTTTTGTGTTTGTACACCTTCAAACCTTAGGATATTCTCTTTGTGGTTGAGGACTCTTATGCTCATTTACTTGAGGAAGATAATAAAGAAATAGTTCTGGAATATCTGAGGATGCGTTAGTCTAACCAAGAGACAGCTCCAGTCTACTTTTCTCTGCCCATAGATGCTCAACTTCTTGAGAAGAAGAGAAAAGGGGTTGCCAAGACAATCTGTGTATAAGAGGATGAAGAAGAAGAAACATACACCAATGAGAGCGAAACAAGCGTCACTCTGAGGAAGAAATAAAAGTGACTACCATGCTCTAAGCAAACTACTCTTTATACTATTTTTGTTAATGCGAGTTGTAATGAACAACCTAAATCTAAATCTTGCGTACCCTCTACCCAAACTACAAGTTTAGTTATCCATCCCTCTAATCCTACATGTATTACGCCAGTTGACTATGACTTCGACACCTCATATGATATATTTGATGCAACCATAGCCGAACACTTTGCTACCCTCCAATATAGAAACCATCCCCTCCTTATTAAAACCAACACTTCAAACCTAACACCATCAGCCACTAAAACTATCACTCCATAAACACCTATAAACTACAACTTTCCACAAACATTTGTCTTCTCTGCCCCTGTATCTGACCCTACCCTCCAAGACTTGTGAATCCCCCTCACCAAGAAACTAAGACAACAACGCAAGTCATCATTGATTTTATATCTGACACGTCATTAAAAGACTCATATGCACCTCCCTCAACCCTTTTCATTTTAAATATGGTACCTCCACCATCCTTATAAGCCTTTTCCCATTCATACACTTCATTCCCTTTGGCTTCTCAAACCTCGAACCCTTCATTACTTCTCTTATTTCCATAATAACTTTATCCCACAATAGGAATTCTCAATGTTTGGATCAAATGACTTTTCAACACAGTGGAACAAGGTCCTCTCGTTTGTCATGCTCTTGCTCCAGGATATACATAATCTACCTATGGAATTCCTCATTATGGCCCTGTCTTCAATGATTCCTAGTATGTAAAAAAAACATTTTGATTGTCTAGAAGCTAAAACTGAGGCGTTCATGGAATAGGAAGCCAATAATTAGGAGGACATTTAGACTACCCTGATTTTAATCTTAGCTAGGTTGAAAAACCTATATTTTTATCAAATATTTTTTATAATATTATAACATCCTTGCAAAATATCATACAAAAAGTTAATAGTTCAAGGATAACTAACTATGTTTCTTTCCCCCCATGGACTAAAAATACTTGCGAGAAAATTTTGTATGGACAAAAAATTGTTGTTTTTTTACAAGGACTTAAAGCAAAATTTCAAAATTTTATTGGGGACAAATAATTATTTTACCCTAAATTAAATACCTTTAAATTAGTTAGATTTTACCAGTACAAGCATGTTTGGTTGTCATTTTAGGTGAGACAAAATCAATTTTGGAGGTCTAGAATTGATTTTAAGTTGAAGCTACGATTTCTAGCTTTTGCGTATTAATGCGATTTTAACATGGAAATTATTGTTCAACTCACTTTTATAAGAAATTGATTTTTGTATTTGATATCATTTGGACCGAAAACAAATAGCTGGTTTTTGTAAGCTGGATGCAGATTCAGACTCCGATGAGGAGGTGGTATCTACAAACACTCCAGCATTCGAGTAAGTATTGATTCAAGGAGAGTAAGAAGGATTGTGATGAGAAAGTATGTGTACCTTTTTGGGTGCTAGGTGCATTGTTTATATAAGTAAAAGTCCAACACTGAGGCATACAACCTTAATGGTATGTAACAGCTAGCCATTATGGTTCGCAGATTTGACAAAATGCTATGTAACAACTAGGTTAAACTGTTGGTTAAGGAAACCTAGTTAATTGTTGTGAGATGGTGTTTTAGACTAGGTCTATATGAGAAGTTGGATTGAGCTTCGGCCAATTCGGAATAGTTTTCCCCTATGTCATTGTTGAGGAAGAGGCAATGACTAGAGAATTCGTATAGAGAGGTCCTCCAATATAGGGAAGAACATTTGTTGTGGAAGTTGTTCCACTAATTTTCATAATTGACACGCTAAATTTGTCTTTATCATTAAGACGTGTTCCATTTGGTCGTGGTCTAGAGATTTGTTATTAGTAGAGAATATGATCCTTTGTTTTAGACTACAATAGGTACTCGGTGCATTTTGGGGAGTTCGACTAGTTTTTATTCGTTAGGGTAATAGATGATATATTTGTCATCACTTTGTCAAACTGGAACCTATTCGACCTTTAAAGTTCGACCATTCCCAAGGGTTAATTTTTGTACTTTAATTTATTAGTTGAGGGGATTTGAGAGGTTGGCGAAATTACATGATGGGACACCTTTTGGTATTCTTGTTGTGACATGTGTCCCTTATGGGTGTTGGCACTTGAGTTCCTATGATTGTTCAATTTAATTCACATTGTTTCAAGGTATAATCGTGTCAGTTGGTTGGTGCCCTTTGAATTCCCATCATTGGATCATTTAAGTATACAATGGGTCACCTCAAGTATTGAAGGGGCTCTCATTCTCTTTATTTGCTTCTTCATGTTTCCTCTATTTTCTTTCCTTCCCTGCTTTTACTTATGTGTTGGTAGTGTTGATTTTCTATTTACGGTACACTTGCAACTTCAAGACTTTAGCACATACTTGATAAGTTCGTATGTTGTTCTCTTATTACATTTTCTGCATTATTTTCGAGTTTTTTCATATTTGTATTTTTTGCATTTTCATGGTAACCCATGATGGTTACTGGTGGTCCAACGGTGGTGGGTAAATGTCTCTGTCATTGTGGGAATTGGTGTTAGGTGATACGAATGTTCCTACCTCCACTGTAAATTGAGTTTTAGGAATGTTGTGCCCTTTGCTTGAAATAATTATAGGTTAGAGGATTTTATGTTTTATTGATGTGGTGGTGACTAGTGATGGTTATATTGCTTCCATGTGTCAGTTGTATATTGTTAGAGTGGCCCTCCTTTAGACCTCTTCTTCCTTTCAAGTCGACATGGTAAATGAGGTGTCCACTCTACATGGTATAATTCTCCCAACTGACAAGGAGAGTTATGCTTGGATAGCTCGCGAACCTCTTAGAGTGGTCTCCATTTTTACCACCAACGACGAGAATGGCTTCACCGGCATGGGTGTCTAAGTTAGAGAGTGTGAAAAGCTAGCTTCGATGGACAATAGACGTATACCTTCGGAGTATCCCATGATCTTAATTCTCTTTTACGAGGTCATATTTAAGGTTATGAGATTTGGGTTACCCTTTACTGATTTTGAGAAAGATGTATGTCATCATCTCGATCTATGTCCCTCCTAGATTTACCTCAACTCGTTGGCGTACTTGATTGCTTTCCAATGGGCTTATGGATACATGAATGCGATCCCATTGGTGGCTTTGTTATTCTCTATTTTCGATCTTATTTGGTACAAAGACATTACTAGGCAAAATTTGGTCTCTTTGAAGTAGCCTTAGCATTTCTTCGCCTTTTACATGGATACCCTACGCCATTTAAAAGATAGGTATTATGTTTCTTGTCCTTTAACCAAGAGAGAAAGAAACGGGGTAGTGTTTTGCGAGTAAGTGCTCGATAATGATGATGCCCTTGTCATCAACAAAGTAGGGGATATTATGGAAGCGGTGATTCCTTTGTTCCCATTTTTCCGGTTGAATATACATTTTCTTCAAAATAGGAAGGACTTAGTTACTATGTTGAAGGACTTGAGTGTTCCTAAAGCCTCAAATTTGAATGTTCTTTGGCATTTCATCCTTTGTTTGAAGAGGGAGGTTTTCAATCTCGAAGACAGCATTTCTATTGAACAAATATTCATTGAACCCAAAGAGCTTGCGGCATGTCATTTCCAAAGAGAGGCCAACGTTTTCCTTCGTATGTTGTCCCCTTGTTTGTATTGTTTTGATTTCCTTAATATTGTCGATCTTAATTCTTTTCGTCTTTCCTTATTTATTTTTAGGGAAAATGATCGTTTTTCAAAGGGAAATCGTTTTGGGTGAGAAGAGGGAGACAAATAATGGGTCTCCTTCTATTCCTACTTCTATTGTCCTGGCTTAGATGAAAATGCCCCCTGAGGATGATCATATAGAGTAGCTCTTTGTTGACGATATCAATTATTGACGAATGCGTTTAAGGTCAGCCAATCGTGATCAAGGGTTCGGTGTCTCCTATCCAGTCTTTCTTTTTGTTGTTTGGTTGAAATCCAGGTGGAACTGCGCGATAAGGGAAAGAGGAAATTGATATGTTGAAACTAGAGGAAAAGAACAATAAAAAATAGATCGACACCAAGGAAATAGATGTTCTAAAAGTCGGTGAGGGTTCTTTTGAAAATTCCATAGCCCAAGTTTGTACCTTGAATCTTAGAGTTGCTCTCGACTTGGATAGTTTGGATTCGATGAAGATTATTGTGGATGGGAAGATTGTTCAACCGACTTCTTCTGTAGTTGAGGACAATTAAAAATTCATGTGTATTTTGTTGACTTGCTTTATTGAATTCATGGCCCCATTGAGATCGAACAAGTACAGTGTTTAACTTTATTTGGGTATCTTTTTTATTTTATAAATATGCTTGACTGGTCTATTTTCTTGAGATTTGTTTGAATATTTTACTCGATTGTCGTGATCTCAAATGATATGAGTTGAATGCGAAAATAATGCTCGACTTTGCAGGCATTTGTATCTCAACCTAGAATTAATCATGTGTCGTTATACTCGATTGCGCGAGTTGGTGTTAGGATATTTGTGTACATTAACTTAAAACTTGTTTAAGAGTTTATACTCGACCGTGGGAATTTAATATATCTGTGTACATCAACTTAAAATTTGCTTAAGAGTTTATATTTGGTTGTGCAAGTTTGCATTAAAGTATCCATGTACATTAACTTAAAATTTGTTTAAGGGTTTATACTCGATTGTGTGAGTTTGTGTTAACGTAAATGTGTTGGATATCTATTCTCCAACTTAACTTGGATGCATTCTATGGTCAAGGAACAAGTTCGCACAAGAAGAAGTTGTTTTCCACAAAATCACGTATGAGTTCTTTCAAGGCAGCTTTGTGTTTGACTTCCCAATGAAGTAGAGTTCGTTGTAGTTTTTGTCCTCGTTTGTTTGGGTATCTAGTGTGTATGTTGTCCTCCAACTTAAATATTTGATTTTGACGAGAACGACAATCTCAACTGCATATGTTAGCCAGAATGGGGTTAAGTATTGTTTAATCCCTATCTCCCCGACGAGTTCCTTAAATTTTTTTATCAATGAACTGTGTGCCTTTTTCCATTATGAGGGAATGTCAAATCTTACCAATATATTTTTCTTGAAGAATTTCATCACATTTTATGTTGTGGTTTTTTACTGGTGGTTCGGCTTCGATCCATTTGGTGAAAAAATTGATTGTTACTAGTACAAATTATATATGTCCCGATCCTAGCAAAAAAAGGCCCGAGATCATCCATTCCCCACCACGCAAAATTCCATGGTGAGTGTTGTAAGCTCGACCAGTGGATCTAAGTGGTGATACCCATGGCATTGACATTTTTCGCATTTTTGGGCGTATGCTTTGGCGTTTTCTTGGATTGTTGGCTAGTAGTATAAAACACCCAACACATAAGACCTTTTGGCTATGTTTATGCCCTTAGGTGGAGTCCTCAAATGCCCTCTTTCATTTCTTTGAGCACATAGTTAACATCTTCATTGGTGGGAAATTTAACAAGGGAGATTACGACCCCTTTCTTTAAAGAGTTACTACAATGAGTGAGTAGGTGCAAGATCAACGTTTTACCTTAGTTGCCTCGATCATGTCATAAACGGGTATCTTGTTAAGGATATATTCAATGATCCATATCATCTAATTATCCTAAAGAGATAGTTTCCTGAATTCTTTCGTAATCATAGATTCTCCTACGTTAGGGGAATGTATAAACTCCTGAAAGACAGACTTGTATTTTTTGTTCATGAGGAATATGCTCGACCTAAATATTTTCGAATTTAGCCATTATTTCTTTAAGGTTTAAATATATTTTTAGTCTTTGTAAATATAACAATTTTAATTTTATCTCTATGAGATATCTTTGTAGCATTTTGTAATTTACTTGGTAATCTATGTTGATTTGGGAGACGACTAGTTGTGAGTCTGTGTTCAAAGTGACCTTGATGTCACCAAATTCATATGTCAATCGCAACCTGACGATGTATGCCTCACACACCACTTGATTGTTCGATGTTGGAAATGAAAAGGTAAGGGATGCTTCAATAAGAAAACCTTCCTTGTTATCAAGTAGTACGTCGGCTGCAATTCCTTTTAGTATTGGAGGATCCATCAACAAAGATGATCAAGTTGACCCTTGTTTTCAAGGGCCTAGGCTTTTAGAGCTTTCCTCAATTCAAAGATGATATTGAAGTCTTAGAGTTACACTGACCATTTCATTATTTTCCCGCAAGATCTGGTTTATAGAGTATTTATCGAATCAATTCTTCTCTTGGTTGCAAAGAGTAATGCTAAAGCGACTTTCTTCAACTGTTCATATTTGAGCTTAAGACTCTGTAGTGCCTTATTAACGTAGTAGATTGGCTTATGTGCTTGATCGTTTCTTAGATTAAGGTTGCGCTTACTGTTTCCACTAAAATCGTTAGATATAGGTAAATAATTTTTCCTATGACTTGTCGGGACATAACTGGCAGTTGGTAAATGATTTATTTATGTGGGGCTAATGCGACTTCACAATTGTTTTGCCACTAGAATTGCACCTTTTAATTTAATAACTTGTAAAAGGGAAGTGTGTTATTCATATTTTGATATGAATCTTGATAAGGCCACTAGCATGCCGCTAAGGACTTTATCCAGGTTGGCTTCAATCCCCCGTTGCTTAGGTAGAATCCTAAGAATTTTTTGGCTCGTACTCTAGAAGTGCATTTTTTTCAGGGTTTAGGGATACATAATCAACCTCGTTCTTTGAAGAATTTGTAGAGATGGGACGTGTGGATAACCTCATATTCAAACTTGACTATCATGTCATCCATATAATTTCTAGTACGTTGTACAAATTGTTCCTTGATGTCTTTAGGATACATGGGAATTTGATTATATACTAAATAAGCATCCATAAGCCGAATTAGTTTGAATCGAGATGAATTATCAAATATTTTATCGACATTGGGAATGGGATACACATCTTTGGGACACACTTATTATTATATTTTTTAACGAGTACAATGTTGGAGAGCGAAGTATTGTACTTACCTCAAAAAAACATTTGCAGCAAGTAAATTGGAAAAACCTTTGTAGTGGCTTTATCCTCCTCTAAAGATTGTTTGCAAAGGAATTAGACAATTGGTCGAGCATTCGAGTGCATAGTGAGCTTGATAATGACTTTAGGATCTATATCAGGCATCTCGTTAGCAGTTCATGCAAAGATGTTAGCATACTCTTTCGGGAAAGCGACCAACTGGTCCTTAGCTTCATCACATACATCTACCTCAATTCTTATGGTTCTTCTAGGAATGTCTCCTATCGAGATCTGGGCAAATTCTCTAGCTGGTGTGTGCTTTTTCATTGGCTTGCCAATAGCAGCGGATTGTCTTCTTTCTACAACTCATCAAATCTTGCATCAATTTCAGTTATCGCCCGATTGGTGATATTGAGGATCTAGCTTTCCTTTTTGGTCGATGAGGACCCTCTAACCTTCAAAGATGGAAATGTACATCGGTACTAGCAATGGGATCTGGGAATTTGGTATCCCGCCAATGATTTCTTTATCGTAAAAATATAAAGGGTGTGATCCCTTCTTGCTAATTGTGATCTTGTGCGGTTTTTTAGATGTCATGTCTTACTTTCTCTTGGCAGAATCGATACTGGAGAAACTAATGAACCAATATTCGCTAAATACAACGAAAGCGGCAATGAAGTTCTTCCTCAAACTTGAAAGCGCAATTGATGGCCATTAATGTCGGGAATATCATGTTGTGAGGAAACCACGTCC
>JBBPBS010000214.1:4177925-4236322 GCA_037974835.1 Cicer judaicum | reverse complement strand
AATTTAAGAAAATTTTAGCATACCTTTGTATTTTACATATACAATTTACTTTATCAATCTTTTTTATTAAAAATATCAACAACAAATATTGTTTCACACCTGCCATTTTAAATTGTCTTCTAGAAAATTTAAAGTTAGAGTTTATCGGACTACAAATATGTACCTAAAAATAAATTTAAACAAATATGTTTTAAAAAATTTAGAGTTTAAATTTTTCAACATTATTCTAAAAAACTCTAACTTTAAGTATTCTAAAATACAGTTGTGTACCAAAAAAAATATAAAATAAGTTTGCCAATACATTATTATTTGATAATTTTTTTGTTTTAAATTTTTTTTTACAGATAAATTTTCATAAGTTTTTGAGTTATGTAATTTTTTTTTTTTTGAAAATATGACTATGTGTTTCCAAAAATTTGATACCAAATTTTCCAAAATACAAATGTGATCCAAAATATATAGAGTTTAAAATTTTATAAATATTTTTTAAGTCGATATTTAGAAACTAAGACGAAACTAAATGCCTTAAATGAGAAAGGTGAATTAGGAGATTTGTTATAGGCCAAGATTAAGGAGCGTAGGTGAGTTTTTAGTTGTTATATTTATCTCGTGTGAAATATAATATACTATAGAAAAAATCTAGATCGAGTAGTGTGGTTGAAAGAGAGAGATGCAAATACTAAATCCTTCACAAGCTCGTTTTGATTAGAAGAAGGCACAATGCAATTCAATTTGTGAAGGTGGGTGGTGATAGTGTAAAAATAGTTTTAGAGATTAGGGGTGCAATTCTAAAAAACGTTGAGGAACCTCTTTCAATGGGAAGATGAGTTATTGGTGGATTGTATTGTTGTGTTGGTTAACTTTTCGATGCAGGAACATGATGGGAATAAACACAATAACAAGTAAAACGCAGCGGATGTAAAATTCTCTTAACTTGGAAGAACCCGTGAGGAGCAACAATAAATATATGGCAGCAAATTAATCAAAATAAAAGATGTAATGAACTCCGATATTTTAACGTGGAAAACCCCTCAATGAAAGGGTAAAAAACCATGGGTCTTCCAGACCAAAGAAATAGCTCCACTATAATCATATAAGGATACAAGAGAGTCTCAAAGTGATGCACAAAGTGTGCCTACAACCAGCCAAAACAACAAAGCAATAAACCCTACAAATGAAAAACAAGAAGAAAACACCAAATATCTACTGTTGTGCGAGCACGGTTTCTCCCTCTATGAATGTCGTTTCGCCAATCCGACCGTTGAAAACAAAGACCTGAATGTTGCAAACTGGATTTCCAAAACTCAGCCCGATCCAACGGTTAACGAATACGCAATCGATGTTTTACTGAGATTGATTTAACAAAATTGGGAATAGGGTTACTCCTCTCTTTTCTCTTTTGGTGGTTATCTTTTCTATCACAATAGTCTCTCTCTTGTAACCCTAATTAGACCACTCTCCACTTAAATAAGTGAGACACATGGACTACAATATTTGGACCTTTATCCACATAGGAAATGAGCCCAATACCCAACATATCTCCCTCTCACAACTATGTGGAGATAATCGTCAGACCGGCGATATCACAACAAGTTTCAAACTTCCCTCTTGGTAATGCTTTAGTCATCATATCAGAACCATTATAATCAATATGAACTTTAGTCAATTCCAACAACTTAGCTTCCAAAACATCACGTATCCAATGATACCTCACATCAATGTGTTTGGACCTGCTATGAAACGTCGAATTCTTACCAAGATGAATAGCACTTTGACTATCAACAAACAATACATATTTGTCCTGAATAAACCCAAGCTCCTGCAAGAATTTCTTCAATCAAATCAACTCTTTGCATGCTTCAGTAATGGCAATGAACTCTACCTTATTTGTAGGCAATGCTACACATTTCTGTAATTTAGACTACCAAGCCACAACTCCATCTGCAAATTTAATCATGTAGCCTGAAGTTGACTTTCTCGAGTCAATATCTCCGACCATATCTAAGTTGGAGTACCCCACCAAAATAGGTTTGTCACCTCCAAAACAAAGCCTCATACATGTAGTACCACAAAGATACCTCAAAATCCATTTTACAGCATTTCAATGCTCTCTACCTAGATTTGACAAAAATTTATTGACTGTACTAACAACATGCGCAATATCTGGTCTTGTACACACCATTGCATACATCAAACTACCCACAACAGAAGCATAAGGAACTCATTCCATGTCTCTTTTCTCATTTTCATTAGAAGGACTTTGTTTAGAACTCAACTTAAAGTGAGCAGCAAGAGGTGTACTTACAGCCTTGGAGTTTTCCATCTGAAACTTTTGCAACACTCTCTCAATATAGTGTTCTTGTGACATTGAAAGTTTATTTTCCTTTCGGTCACACATGATTCTTATGCCAAGAATCTGTTTAGATGCTTCCATATCTTTCATGGCAAAGGACTCGCCCAACTGCTTCTTTAACATGTCAACCTTGGAAATATTTTTTCCCAACAATAAGTATGTCGTCAACATATAATAACAGGATAATGAAATCATCATTAGAAAATTTTCTAACAAATACACAATGGTCATAAGTAGTCTTCATGTATCCTTGGTCATACATAACAAACTCAAACTTTTTATACCACTGCCTTGTAGCTTGCTTCAAACCGTATAGACTTTTTCTTAGTCTACACACATAATCATTCTTGCCTTCAACAAGGAAACCATCAGGTTGCTTCATGTAAATTTCTTCCTCCAAATCACCATGAAGGAAAGCCGTTTTTACATCTATTTGCTCTACCTCTAAGTTAAGAGTAGCTATCAAACTCAACATGGTTCTAATTGATGACATTTTTACAATAGGTGAAAAAATCTCATTAAAATCAACATCCTTTCTTTGATGGAAACCTTTAACCACTAATTTGGCTTTACACCTCGGAGACCTTGAGTTACTCTCAATTTTAACTCTATAGATCCACCTGTTTTCCAAAGCCCTTTTTCCTTTTGGCAATTTCACCAAATCATAAGTGTGATTATCATGCAAGGATTTCATCTCATCATGCATTGCATCCAACCACTTTTGACTTTCTTTACTCTCCATGGCCTCTTGAAAACACTCAGGTTCCCCTTCATCAGTCAAATTCACATACTCATCAGAACCATACCTTGTAGATGGTTGTCTCTGCCTATTAGACCTCTTGAGTTGGGTTAGAGATGATTTAGAAGCATCACTAAGATTTTCATCGTTTGTCAACTCATGATCTTCACTAGTTGGAATATTTACCTCATCTCTAAGTTGATGATCATTAACATAGTCATGTGGCTCATCATTCTCAACATTACCATAATTAGTATCCAAATCAGGAACAGGTGACCGAACTGGATCACCATCAGCTAAGACCTAATTTCTCTCAGGTGTAGTCTTCTCCACCTTATCAATGTCTTCAATAGTTTGGTCTTCCATGAACACTACATCACGATTTCTAATAACCTTTTTGTTTATAGGATCATACAATTTGTAGCCAAATTCATCCTCACCATAACAAATGAAGATACATTGCTTTGACTTTGCATCCAACTTGGATCTTTCATCCTTCGGAACATGCACAAAAGTATTGCAACCAGAGACTCTCAAGTGATCATACTTGACATTCTTGCCAAACCACACCTTGTTTGGTACTTCACTATTCAAAGCAATAGTAGGAGTAAGATTAATAACATGCACCGCCGTGTACAGTGTCTTACCCCAATAATGTTTAAGCAACTTAGCTTTAGAGAGCATACACCTCACTCTCTCAACAAGTGTCCGATTCATCCTCTCTGCCAAACCATTCAGCTAAGGAGTTTTAGGAGGAGTCTTTTCATGTGCTATACCCTGCTGTTTGTAATAGACATCAAATGGTCCACAATACTCACCACCGTTGTCAATACGAACATATTTTAGCTTCTTACATGTCTGCCTCTCAACCAAAACATGAAATTGTTTGAATTTCTCCAACACTTGGTCTTTTGTCTTTAGAAAATAAACCCATAATTTCCTAGAACAGTCATCAATAAAAGTAACAAAATAAAGTGCACCACTAAAAGATTCTACATTTAAAGGGCCACAAACGTCAGAATGCACTAATTGAAGCAACTCTGACTTTCTAGAGGGACAATGTCTTTTGAAGGATACTCTAGTCTATTTACCAATCATGCAGTGAGAACATTTCTCCAAATCTACATTCTTATATCTTGGAAGCATATCCAATCTAGCTAAGCAATTTAACCTCTTTTCATTAATATGGCTAAGCCTTCAGTGCCACAAAGATGATTCCATATCCACGGCATTCACATTGTCTTTTGCAACCAAAGCTTATGTCCTATACAGTTTACTAATTTTCTCCCCTCTAGCCACAACCAAGTTACCTTTACTGAGTTTCCACTTTCCAGAAGCAAAACAATTATCAAAACCACTTTCATCAAGCATATGCATAGAGATCAAATTGAAGCGAACATCTAGAGCATGTTTGACTCATTTAAGCAACAATTTCATCACAACCCCTTTGTTTCTTCTTACCCTTCTTGCTTTTGTTCTCCTTTTTCCACAGAAAACAAAACTTCTGTGTGTGCCCTGTTCTATGACAATAATGACACTCCATATTTTTGTGTCTAGACTTGGACTTGTTTCTGCTATTTTCTCTACCACCCTTCGGTTGTTTTTTTTTACTTCTCCCCCTATTTTCAGTGACAAGAACTTCAGATTGAGATGAAGAACCCTGTGCCTTCCTTCTCATCTCCTCATTCAAAACACCACCCTTAGCCGTTTCCAAAGAAACAACACCATTAAGAGCTGAACTCGTTATAGAAACCCGAAATGTCTCCCAAGACTCTAGTAAAGATAATAGTAAAAATAGTCCCAATAGTTCATCATAAAACATGATACCCATTGCAGAAATTTGATCAAGGAACCCCTAAAATGAACTCAAGTGGTCCGAAATAGATGTTCCCTCCTTATATTTCAAACTTATGAAACTATTCAATAAGAATAATTTATTATTCCTTGATTTAGAGGCAAACAAAGTCTTTATCTTATCCCACATAGTTTTTGCATATGTCTCATTAGTAATATGATTATAAACATTATCTTCTATATATTGCCTAACAAAACCACATACATGTTGATGATCAAAATCCCATTCTTCCATAGATTTATCAATCGGCTTTTTAGAAAAAATAGGAAGATGCATTTTCTTCACAAATAACAAATCTTTCATCTTTCCCTTCCACAAATGGTAATTAGTATCATTCAAGCATACCATCTTTATATTCATATTTGCCTCCATATTTCAAGCAAGTCAAATAGCACTTCAACCAAGAGCTCTGATGCCACTTTGATGGGAATAAACACAATAACAAGTCAAACGCAACGGATGTAAAATTCCCTTAACTTGCAAGAACCCGTGAGGGGCAACAATAAATATATGGCAGCAAATTAATCAAAATAAAACACATAATGAACTTCGATATTTTAACGTGGAAAACCCCTCAATGAAAGGGTAAAAAACCATGGGTCGTCCAGACCAAAGAAATAGCTCCACTATAATCAAATAAGGATACAAGAGAGTCTCAAAGTGATGCACAAAGTGTGCCTACAACCAGCCAAAACAACAAAGCAATAAAGCATACAAATAAAAAACAAGAAAAAGAAGAAGAAGAAGAAGAAGAAGAAGAAAATACCAAAAACCTGCTGCTGTGCGAGCACGGTTTCTCCCTCTCTGAACTTCATTTCGTCGATCCGAATGTTGAAAACAAAGACTTGAATGTTGCGAACCTGATGTCTAAAAATCAGCCCGATCCAACGGTTAACGAATGCACAATCGATATTTTACTGAGACTGATTTAACAAAAACGGTTATAGGGTTACTCTTGTCTTTTCTCTTTTGGTGGTTATCTTTTCTATCACAATAGTCTATCTCTTGTAACCCTAATTAGACCACTCGTCACTTGAATAATTGAGACACATGGACTACAATATTTAAGCCTTTCTCCATATAGGAAGGGAGCCCAATACCCAACAGAACATAAATTAGACAAGTGGTTCCCATTAAGTGGAAGATGTCGACCGTTTGCACAAAGTGGAATAATTATTACCATTTAAATAATTACATGTTAAAAATAAGAGAGGTTTTTGGGATTTTGACAGGTATACTCTTTTTTTTATATATATAACGTGTTAAAATCAACGTCCTCCTATTTGTTTTGGCAAATTATTATAGCAACTTCCACCTCTTTTAGCACATTATTATAACAACTTCCTCCTATTTTTCTTATTTAATAAATAAAAATTAATGAAAATTATAATAATAATAATAATAATAATATTCAAATATATTTTCTTTCTTTTTTTATTGTATTTTTTTATTTTAATTTAATGTATTTTTATTTTATTAATATAATTTTCTTTTTATTATTAAAATTATTATTCTTTTTATTATTATAATTATAATTATTAAAATTTATAATATTATCAAATTTATTATTATTATTATTTTCATAATAGTATTTTGAATTTTTAAATATTTTAATTATTTTTAAATTATTCAATAATAATAAACATAATTAATAATAAATACAAATACAAGAAGAAAAAAAATCATGTTAGTACAAGGTCGCATCTCCAAGATGTGACCATATATTAAAAACTAAAAAACAACTCCTCAGGGCAAAAAAGTAGGACAATTCTGTATTTTTTTTAAAAGTGGAGCAATTTGGGATTAAAAAAAAAGAGGGATATACCTATCAAAATTTTTATTGTAATTTTATGAATATTAATTATTTAATATCATCGTATTATATATCACATCATAATTTTTTAATTAAAAAATTTAAAAAATATATTAAAATTATTTGATTTTAAAATAGAATAATCAATTTCGCTAAATTAAATAAAAATAAAAAAAATTAAAATTGTAACTAAGTTAAATAATTAAATATATAAAGAATAAAAAACTATATAATTAAATATATGGTAAAAAAACTATATTAAATGATTGGTTGTCAATAAAACTTTAGAGTTATTAAAGTAAGAAAAAAATAGAATAGTAGAGTAGAGTAGAGTTTTCAACAAATTTATGTCGCGGAACTCCAAACTAATTGAATTCACAATTGGATTACAATCAACCAAAGTAATTTGAAAATTTTACTCCATACCCCCTAATTATACCTATACCTCTAATTGATGAATAAAATGACGTTTTTGTCTTTATTTAAATGATAAAATTTTAAAAAAATTATTATTTTAAGTTTTTTGGAAGAGTTTTTTTTTTCTAAACTTTCGAAAAACTTGAATACGAGTTTTCTAGTACACAAGATATATTTCGGAAAATTTATTTGAAGTTCTCCGATACATAAACATCTTCCAAAAAACATTTTTTGAAGTTATCTGGTACAGAAGACTCTTTCAGAAAATATTTTTTTGAAGTTCTCCAGTACATAAGACTCTTCTGAAAAATATTTTTTGAAATTTTCCGATACATAACATTTTTAAAATCTGTACCGAAAATGTTTTTTTTAATTTCAAAAAAAATGAAATGATAAAAAAAAAAAGTTGAATTAATAAAATAATAACTTAATAGTATAATTGGCATTTTTAAAAATTATGGAGATATAAGTATAAAAATAGAGGTAAAAAAATTATGGAGGTATAAGTATAAAAATGGAGATAAAAGATAAATTTTTCAAGTAATTTTGGAAAATCTCACATACATGTTCAATCACATATCCATTCAAAGTTGAGCACTTTGTCTTAACCATGACCTTGACCCGACACAACCAACATATTATATTTTTTGTTGCAGCGTCACTTTCTAGAATGGTAACATGCAATCCATTTGGACTAGTCAATAATCATACACAACATTATCTCATCAAAAGTAAAACTAATACGCAATGGATCATTAATTATGAATAAACAACATTATCTTCACCAAAAGTAAAAGTAATACAATGGATCATTAATTACTAATAATGTTTAGTTATTTATTACAGAAAAAAGAATATATAATTAAAAAAGAATATATAATAAAAAAAATCAAACAATAATAATAATAAAACAAAAAATAAAAAAGAATATATAATTAATCACAAATATTAAATTATTAAAAATATTTAAATTTTATTATAATGATTTATAAAACTACACATATAATTAATATCACGTGCTAACAATAATCATCAAATAAAAAAAAAATATTTGACCTTCGTCCCAAACTTATAAAAAATAAACTCTTTTGTTTATTAGTGTGGATTAAGTAGCTAGTGACAAACCGGTGTTGAAACTTCAAAGCTAGCTTATTATAAATTACAACAATAGAACCAAATTTTTGAAACATCACCAAAACACAAAATAAAATAAAAAAATAATTTGCAACAAGAATGTCTAATTCATCAATCAATGGCCACAATCCAAGAGAGATTTTCCAAGCACAAGCTTTATTATACAAACACATATATGCCTTCATAGATTCCATGTGTCTAAAATGGACGGTTGAGATGAACATACCAAACATAATCCACAATCATAACAAACCCATTACTCTTTCAAACTTGGTTTCAATTCTTCAAGTTCCATCTTCTAAAATTGGTAATGTTCAACGTCTCATGCGTTACCTTGCACACAATGGATTCTTTGAGATAATAACAAATCAAGAAGAAGAAAATGAAGAATCTTATGCTCTCACTGTTGCTTCTAAGCTTCTAGTTAAAGGCTCTGATCTTTGTTTAGCTCCAATGGTTGAATGTGTTCTTGATCCAACTCTTTCAGGTTCATATCATCAATTGAAAAAGTGGATTTATGAGGAAGATTTAACACTCTTTGGTGTCACTTTAGGATCTGGATTTTGGGATTTTCTTAATAAAAATCCTGAATATAATAAATCATTTAATGAAGCAATGGCTAGTGATTCAAAGATGATAAATTTGGCATTGAGAGATTGTAATTTGGTTTTTGAGGGGTTGGAATCAATGGTGGATGTTGGTGGTGGAACTGGAACAACGGCTAAGATTATTTGTGACACATTTCCTAAGTTGAAATGTGTTGTTTTTGATAGGCCACAAGTTGTTGAGAATTTATGTGGAAGCAATAATTTGAGTTATGTTGGTGGTGACATGTTTTCTTCTCTTCCTAATGCTGATGCTGTTTTACTTAAGGTATGTTATTTGAAATCAAAGGTCTATTAAATTTGGATATTCATGTGAGAATAAAATATAAACAAAAATCATATTTAAAAATTTAATATTTTTACTGTAAAACTAAATTTTAAATAAGATATATTAATTTTTTAAATATATTTTTATTTTATAATAAATAAACTTTAATTTAGAATTAAACTAAACTAAACTTTTTTTTAGATTTTTTTCAAATTAAACTAAACGAAACTTTAATTTATAATTTATTTTTTATTTTATAATAAACTATAGGTTGCATTTAAAATATTGTTGATAAATTATTTACAATTGTTTAAAATTAACCACATCGATCTATACCTCTTAACTTTTTTTTAGATTTTCAAGTTTGATATAGTTAATAGAATACATGTGTTGATTTTAATTAATTTTTTATAATTTACAATGACATATTAGTTTTTTAATTCTTAATTATTTTCTTAACTACATTTATATTGAAGCCAAATTTGTTATTGAAACTATTGTAACACCAACAAATGTAATTGTATTGAATTACTTTTGTTTTCTTGAGGTATTTTCAATGTTTAGATACGAACGTTGTGTTAGGTATTCGTGTCTTTCTTCCGAGACAGAATTCTCCACATGTCATCAATGTTTAAAGTTTCTATTTTGAGGTCCTACTGTCAAAGTTATTAATAAGTTATTGAAGAAAATCTAATACTTTGTCTTTATTTATTGAAGTGGATTTTACATAATTGGACTGATAAGGATTGCATAAGAATACTTGAAAAATGTAAGGAAGCTGTTACAAGTAATGGGAAAAAAGGAAAAGTGATTGTGATAGATATGGTGATAAATGAAAAGAAAGATGAGAACCAACTTACTCAAATAAAGCTCCTTATGGATGTAAACATGGCATGTCTTAATGGAAAAGAGAGAAATGAAGAAGAATGGAAGAAACTTTTCATTGAAGCAGGCTTTCAAGACTATAAGATATCTCCTTTGACTGGATTTTTGTCTCTTATTGAAATCTATCCTTAAATAGTAGTGTTGTTGTGAATTCGTGATCTATTTAACATTTGACATGTTATAAACCATTAGTGTTTTGATCTATTTAATATTAGAAGCTTCTGGTAAGTTCATAGATGGAAGAATATTTTCTCTATAAATAATAAATTAATGATTATTTTTATGAATTAAAGAGTTATTTATTGATTTTTGTATTTTCCGAAAGATCATTTTATAAGAAAAAAATCATTTTATTATTTATAAAGATTATACTAATTTTTAATAATTAATTATAAAAATATTTAATATTTACTAATATAAGTAATTAAAATTTAAAAAAATTATTTTGCTAACACTTTTAGTAAGTACTATTTAATTATCATAATTATATAAATAATATATACCGTAAAATTATCTTTAATATTACACAAATATTGTAATATACTCTCCCTAGTCCTTAATATAAGAATAAATTAAAAAAAACATTGGTAAGACCAATAAACTTATTTAATACTATAAAATTTAAATTATAAAAATTAAATTTAAAATTTTAGTAAATATAAATCTAACATTAAATAGGGGTATTAAAAGAATTCTAATAATTAATACACATTGAAATTAGAGATAAAAACACAACTCGCACTCGCTAGTGTCCACCCAAATCTTTCTCAATTTGAACAAGAAAAACTCGCTTTGATTGGATGCAGATGTGTGTGTGGGTTTTTTTCGAAATTAAAACTGTAAGGCAGAGATGGATTTAGGGTATTGATATTCACTTGCACCCGCTTTACTAGTAATATTATTGTCATTTTTAAATATTATATTTATGTACATATTTAATATATTTAATATTTTTTAAATATTAAAAATTATATTCTTCTCTCTATAAAAAATATTTATTATATTAATTATAATTAATATGACTTTTAAATTTATTATTTTATATATATAAATGGATGTGGATGCATGCGGGGAAATCTAAATCCCATCGCGGGTGGGAAACTCGAAACTTGTCACAAGTGGATATGGGGACCTAAGTTTCACACCTGATAAGAAAAGGGGGCGAGGTGGATTTTTCTCGACTAGTCGGGTGTGTGTTTTCTGAAAAATCAGGTGTGATGGTAGAAGAGGCAAAACCCGCTTCCACTCTGCCTCGTTGCCATTTCTAATTGAAATATGTATCTCTTTCTTATAATTGAGACTAAAAATTACACAAATTTTATTTTTTATATTAAGAATCAAACGTAGTATATTGTTTTAGATTCACAAGAACCGACAAACTATCTTTTCAATAGAAAGTAAAGTTTAGCATTTGGATCTTTGATATCTAACACATTCAATTTTGATTTGGTAGTTTGATCGTGACACTTTTTTGTTTCTATATTTCTTGAATTATGAGCGTGTGTGACTTGTTATAATTGATCCTATTGATAGTATAAAACAAGAAATGGATCCATCATCTTATCTTGATAGAGATGGCTTTACCCCATCATATATTTCTTTTAGTATTCAGAGCGCATAATATGAAAAATAAACAGATTCGAAAGTATTAAACTATGATTTATTCTTAATATTTATATTTAGACCTCGCAACTAGACTTGTATAAATTTAAAGAGTTAGAAGAATAAATAAAAAAGTTGAATAAAATAATTTTTATTCTTTTAAATTGTTGTCGCATATCTTTATTTTGATCAATGGACAAACGTTTCTTTGTATTTTTTTTTCTTCATTGTAGCTAATAAGTGGTCATCCATAAGTTCACATTCACAAATTTTTTTGACTTCGATTAAAGTTTTTTTTTTAAGTCATCGTGATTCTAGTATGAATACGAGGTTTTTCAATTGATTTTATGGGTCTTAACAAGAAAATTCATATCAATAATAACTGACTTGAGATTTTGGCATTATAAACGCACAATAACTTTTGGATTTCAATTGTTTCTCATCTTCAAAGAAGATTGGAATCATAGTATTAACTTTCCATTTTGAATATTTGTTTCATAAGTATTTGAGTATTTTAGCTTGAGTCATACGAAATTCTCATATATGGTTCTCATAAGGTCCTTTGATTTACCTATCTGAATAAAGTCTTGATTGGTTTGAAGAACGTCTTGAGATTCAGGTGATTGCCAACGATTTACCTAGTAAATATGTTCCTCCTCATTTTGGGGAGAAACTGCAGTTATAGCATTGTACCTGATCAATGGATGCCCTTCACCAGCTATTTGATTTAAGACACCAACTAAGATGTCGAATGACAAGCCAGCTGACTACTCAAATCTGAAAGTATTTGGCTCCTTAGCATTTGTTCACACAAGGCAAGTTCTGGATAATTGACCAAGGTGTGCCTAAGTGCATCATATCAAGAGATGCATTGTTTGATGAAACAAGAATGGCCACGATTGACAAAAAACATTCTTCATATTAGTTCTACAAAAATAGAGAACGCTCTCCATTTCAGTTATATAGAAATGAAGAACATCAACAAGATAGTGATTCGAACAACAATACTGAGAGTATTCAGATTGAGGTAGAGTCACCTGGAGATCTAGAGATTAATCATGAATACATAAGTGATATATCACTTGATGATAATGCAACAACAAAACTAGGTTTGGACAATTACAACTTGGTAAGGGATATAGAAAGAAAGATTATCAAGCCTTCTATCAGATATGGTCAAGCAGATTTAATTTGATATGCTTTAAGTGTTGCTGAAGATCTTCAAAGAGATTAACCAAGCAACTACAAGGAAGCCATTAACAGTAAAGACAAATAAGCTTTTATGACAGCTATGAATGAAGAGATGCAGTCATTAGAAAAGAACAAAACTTGGAATTTGGTGAACATTCCTAAGATTCAAGAGGTAATTGATCAAAATGGGTGCTCAAGAGAGAGGAAGGCATTCAAGGACAAGAGAAGATAAGGTTCAAATCAAGATAAGCTGCAAAAAGATTTTCTCAGCTTGAAGGAATAGATTTCATAGAAGTATTTGCATTAGTTGTAAAACATTGTTCGATTAGAATTATGCTTTCAACTGTAACCCAACAAGACTTGGAATTAGAGCAACTTAACAACATTTCTACATGGTGATCTTGAAGAAACCATTTATATGCAGCAACCTGAAGGATTTGCTAAAGGCAATAACAAGGTTTGTCTTCTAAACAAATTATTGTATGGCCTAAAGCAAAGTCCTAGGCAATGGTACATGAAGTTTAATGATTTCATGATAAGAAGTGGTTTCCAAAGATGTAGTTTTGACATTTGTGTCTACATTCTAAAAAGGGAAGGTCGAGAACAAGTACTCATTTATCTATTACTCTATGTGGTGATATTTTTCTTGCAAGCTCAAATGAACCAGATCAAAACGCTCAAAATTGATCTCAACAATGAATTTGAGATGAAGGAACTTGGAGAAGCAAAGAGGATCTTAGGCATGGACATCAATTGAAACAAAATAAAAGGGGAATTATTTCCTTCACAAGTTACATACTTGAAGGAAGTTGTCACTAAATATAGAATGCATGAGGCAAGACATGTTACTAATCCTTTGGGACAAATTTACAAATTGTCGGTGCAAGACTCGCCTAAGACTGATGAGGAAAGACAAAGAATAAGTACAATTCCTTATGCAAGTGGAATTGGCAACATAATGTATGGAATGATCTGCAATAGGCCAGATTTGACTTATGTTGTGAATGTTGTCAGCAGGTTTATGACTGATCTAGGGGCACTACATGATCAGCTATTAAGTGGATTATGAAGTACTTAAATGGCTCTCTGACAATAGGTTCAAAGTTAAAAATGACTCATCATGACAAGGAATCAATCAAGGGATTTATGGACTCAGATTATGCTGGAAACATGGATACTAGAAAATCAATTTATGGTTATGTTTTCACTATATATAGGATTGTTGTGAGTTGGAGGTAAATTACCCAATCAGTGGAAGCTCTCTCAACAACTCAAGCTGAATTCATTACTCTTATTGAAGGGGTTAAATAAGCTATATACATGAAAAGACTTATTCTGTGAACTGGGAATAAATTAGAACTGTGTTTCAATTTTTAATGACAGTCAAAGTGTCATACATTTATCCAAGCAATAACTGTATCACAATAAGTATAACCCCATCGATGCTAAATTTCACTTCATAAGGGATGTGATTGATTCAAAGAAGGTTTTAGTGGAAAATATTGCAACTAAGAACAACCATTTTGATGCCTTCACCAAATCACTTTCACAAACTAAGTTCAAGCACTATTTGGACATAATTGGCTTCTGCAAAGAGTAAAGTTGTGGCATGGTAGCAAAGGAAATGAATGAATTATTCTGATATTGATTCAAGGTGGAGGATATGCCTCAAATCAAATAACTAGAGTTAGTTGTGCTTTAGTGTTGGTTATAACTGAATTTGGTCAATTAGATTATGACAAAGGTAGTTATAGTTAGTTAAGCTAATGTTCCTTTAACCTTATAAATAACTGTAAATGCATTATGTTGCATAGCTGGAAAAATAAGAGAGGAAAATCCAATTGTCAAAAGGATTTATAGAGAAACTAATATTGTTGAATTCTCAACAGTAATAGATACTAGGAGATTTCAATTGATGAGGCCTTAATCTTGTAAATTCATATCTTCATAGTGAATCGTCTTGCTATCTTGACCATGATGTAGGTCTCAAGTAATTGAGATTGAACATGTAAGTCATGGTGTTATTCTTACCTTATCTTTATTTAATTTTCGTTTACATTGATTGAAAAACTATTTTCAAAACTGCACAAACGGATAACATTCTTCGTTTTGGTTCTTTCAATAACGTTCTATGTTTTCAGTGAAAACGAATAACATTCTCTATTTTAGTTTGGTTTTGCAGTTGTAAACCAAGAACATTCTTTGTTCTAGTGTTTTAGTTCTGGTCAAGAACGTTATCTGTTTTTAGAGAAAACGAAGAACATTCTCTATTTCAATTTCTGGTTTTGCAATTGTTTGTTTTCTATTTGCTTTGTTAATTTCTTTTGCATATCCCAATATTATTGGAACATAAACTATGTATGTATTCATATAATGGAAATTGAGCCATAGGATCTTACAAAAGAAAATGGTTCGGTGATTGTTGCCATAGAGATTTATGGTAAAACAAAAAGGATAAATAAGGGAATTCTTAATGGAATTATGACAGCGAATTGAAGATTTATCGATATGAATGGTGAAGGAATTAAACCAAATAGAGTTGCATGGTCAAATAGGTTTGAATTATATGAGACTAATTTTGGTTGGGGAAGACCTTCGAAAGTGGAGATTACTTCAATTGACAAAGGCATAACAATTGGATTGACAGAAAACAAGGATATGAAAGGTGGTGTTGAAATTAGACTTGTTCTTGATAAGAATATGATGAGTGTGTTAGCGTTTAAGCTAGTTCTTGCAATAGAAGTAAAACAAGAAAAAAGAATGAATTGATGTGAATATGTTATCTTTATTGAGAAATGGTTATGTTATTTATACATAGCTTTTATCACATTTTTTCTAACTAACTAAATAAGTGGTTAATTAGTTAATGATTACATACAATTAATATGAGACTTGAATTACAAAATTTGAATACAGAGAATGTTCTCCGTTTTCTAACACTTAAACTAAGAACGTTCTTGGTTTCCAACATTTTCCCTTAATTCAAGTTTCTAAGTGATTTTACACTTAGCAATCTTCTTAACTCTTCAAATCTACTTGTCCTCAAGGCCTTGGTTGTTATATCTGTCAACTGAACTTCAGTTTGACAATAAATGAGCTTCAACTTGTTTCTTCCAACTTGATCTCTTATGAAATGAAATCTTATCTCAATGTGTTTGCTTCTTCCATGAGACACATGGTTCTTTGCTAGATTTATTGCATAACTGCCAACAATATATCCAACCTCTCATGAAGAAAGTGTTATCACTAGCGACTTGTTTGAGCTCCATGCTATTGGAGTTTTCATGAAATTGAACACATAGCCTAAAGTGCTCCTTCTATCATTCTTATCTCCACACCAATCTAAATATAAGTACCCAACCAAGTCTCCATTTTCTTGCTTTAAATATGTTGCAAACATAATTCCATTCTCTATTGTGCATTGAACATATCTCATGATTCTCTTAATTGCCAGTCAATGATTATGCTTGGGTCTCTCCATGAAACTGTTCACCACACATAGCAGATATCGGGTCTTGTATTACACAAGTATCTTAGGGAGCCCACAACTTGCTTAAATAGTGTTGAATTAGGCAGCTTTTCATTAATTTCTATTTCCAATTTTCCATCCACTTCAATGGGTGTGACAACAGGGTTGCAATCAGCCATATTAAATCTTCTCAAGATCCTTCCAACATATTTCTTTTGCTGCATCAACAATCCTTCTTCAATCTCAATAAACTCCATCCTCATAAAGTAGCTTAGTTTTCCCAAGTCTTTCATTTCAAACTCGTCATTCATGATTTCATTGAATTATGCAATTTCCTTGACATTGCTGCCAGTCACCAATAAGTCATCAACATATAGGCACAACATGATCATTGCAGAATCTCCATTCAATGTAGCATGCTTCACATGAACTCCATACTCCACTGTGCATTTGATGAATCCAATGCCAATTAGAAATGAACCAATTCTTTTGTTCCAATTCTTTTGTTCCTCAATCTGAGCACTTTATCATCATTTCCCTCAATCACAAATCCTAGTGGTTGAGAGACATACACCTTTTCTTCCAGCCATCCCTTCAGAAATGTAGATGTCACATCAAGCTGGCACATCAGCCAGCCCCTAGCACATGGCATTGCTATCACAAGTCTGATTGTTTAAATTCTAGCCACTAAAGCAAACACTTCAGAGTAGTTTATATCTACCTTTACAAGAATCCCTTGGCAACCAATCTAGCTTTGTACTTAGTAATTATTCCATCTGAATTTAGCTTCAATTTGTAGATCCACTTTACTCCAATATGCTTATGTTTTGGAGGCAAATCAATTAAGTATCATGTTTGATTCTTCTCAATTGCATTAATCTCTTCCATCATTGCTTTCTTATAGGGTCCTGTTTCAAGGCTTCTTCAATATTCACTGATTATGTATTTGCAAATAAGACAAAATGCACTAAATCTTCACTGTTGTCAACTTCAATGTCATTGTACACTTCAATTTCTTATAAGTATCTAGGTGGCTATCTTGTTCTCTAAGATCTGCTTGATTCAATTATTTCTTCATATCTATTTCCATTGGTATGCTGCTCATTTTGTACTTGTATAGGAATTTGTGAAGGTTGACTTGTGGTGTTGGTTGCTTCCTCCCAATCCTAGTGTTGATTGTTGGAAATTTACTTCTGTTTTTAATCCTAGCTCTCATGTTCAATGATTTTGACATCTCTACTGACCACCACCTTGCCTCTGATAAGATCATACAATTTGTAGGCACTTGTTGGATGGTACTGAACCAACATCATTGCTTCACTTTTGTCCTGCAACTTTCTTCTTTTTTGGTCGGGTACATGTTTGAAACATAGAGCACCAAATGTTATTAAATGCCTTCCTCCTCGCTTCATTCTACTCTATATCTCCTTTAGTACCTTCTCTGGCAATTTTTTTGTTGGACATTTATTAAGAATATAGGCAGCAGTTGATGCAGCCTCTTCTCGAAACTTATGTGGTAGTGCCTTCTCTTTTATCATACTTCTAGCCATGTCTAGAATGATTCTATTTCTCCTTTCAGTCAGGCTATTGTGTTGAGGTGTGTAAGGAGTTGTTACCTTATGTTCAATTCCATTTTTGACACAAAATTCCTTGAATTCATGTGAAGTATATCATCCTCCTCCATCTATCCTTAACACCTTGACATATTATCCAATTTGTTTCTCCACTTTAACCTTGAAGTTCTTCAATATGTCTAATGCTTCATCTTTTGTTTTAATCAAATAAATCCATAACATCCTACTGAATTCATCAACAAAATTTATGAAATACTTATTACCTCCTAATGATGGCACCTCAAGAATGTTCTCCGCTCCTGCTTGCACTTGTGATTGAAAAGAATTTCTTGATTGTTTACTTGCCATACATACTTCACACACCTTCTTAGAGACATCAATCATAAGAATTCCACTAACCATCTTCTTGACTCTCAGCTGCTGCAAGCTTCTAAAGTTGAGATGGCCAAATCTTGAATGTCACAACTAGTTTTCATCATTTGAGCTTACTGCCTTCAAACATTGAATATTTGCAGCTTGTATGTTGATAACAAAGGTTCTTCATGATCACATGAAACCTTTTCTGAATTAGTTGTCCAATGCTCAATAGATTTCTCTTCATTCCTGACACATACAACACATTTTCAATCACCATTGTCTTCCCATTTCTTTTCTTGATCACCATGTTGCCAGCTCCCTCATCTTTTGAGGTTCGATCATCAATAAACCTGATCCTGCTTCTTCTTGATGTATCAATATCTACCAGCCATTCTTTGTGACTTGTCATGTGATTAGAAGAACCAATATCAAAGAACTAAAACTAGGATAAATAATGTTCTTCGTTCGTGGTAGCCATCAATAAGACTGTGTGTGAAAATAAATAACGTTCTTCGTTTCTGGTAGCCATCAACAAGACTATATCTGAGTCAGAATCTTCTTGGGCAGCGCATGCTTCATCTTTTTTTCTTTCTTTCTATTTTTCTCCTTTTCTAGTCCAACATTCATCTACAAAATGTCCAAACTACTCATAGTTGTAACATTGCACCTTCTTCTTGTCAAATGTTCTTGATTTTCTTTTTGATTTACCACTTGTGTTTCCTACTTTTGATGAGGACTCAACCTTATGTTCAGGTTTCTTGAATGTATTATTCTTCTATTTCTTTTTCTAGTCTCCTTTCTTGTTGGCATATGCTACCAATGTCTAATTCCAGAATTACTCTCATTCCTTTCATCCATTCCCAACTCTCTTGCTTCAAACGTTCCCTACAACTCTTCAAGACTCAATATGGAAATGTCTTTAGATTACTCAATTGCACACACAACTTAATCGAACCTGGGATACGAAGATCTTAATATATTTTTACATAGTTTCTATTCAGTAAGCTTCCCACCATAGCTAGCCATCTGATTTGTGATACTCCTCAATCTTGAAATATTATCTGACACTTTCTCTTGTTCCTCCATCTGCAAAAATTCAAATTGTTTTTGTAAGGTCTGCAACTTCAGTTTCTTGACCTTGGTTCCTCCAGAATAACACTTTTCAAGAATGTCCCAAGCTTCTTTTGCACTTCTTGCATAATTTATTTTTTTTTTAAATTGATTGTGTCAAGACATTGATGAAGAATAAAGGTGGCCTTGCAATCTTTCTTCTTGTTTTCTTTAAAATTCGACCTCTACTCCTCTGTTGGATTGGCTCCCAGATCTTCAAAACATGTTTCTATGATTTCCAATACTTCTTGAAACTCAAACAATGCTCGAATATGCAATCTCCATCTATCCCAGTCTTTTCCATCAAAATATGGCATGTGGGCTTGAAAGTTTCCATCGTTTGCGCTCGAACTCATTCTCACTTCACTCATGTTTGATCCTTACACTTCACTCATGTTTATCACTTTGGGATTGAAACCTCGCTCGGGATACCAATTGTTAGCGTTTAAGCTATTTCTTGCAATGGAAGTAAAACAAGAAAAGAGAATGAATTGATGTGAATGTGTTATCTTTATTGAGAAATGGTTATGCTATTTATACATAAATTTTATCACATTCTTTCTAACTAACTTCTGTCTAACTAACTAACTAAATAAGTGGTTAATTAGTTAGTGATTACATACAATTAATATAAAACTTAAATTACAATATTTAAACCAAGAATGTTCTTGATTTTCAATAAAGTGTTTTCCAAATCATTTTTCATGATGGGTTATGCTTTGACTAAATCAATGTAAAATCGATGTTTGGTGTATTTGAACTTCTTTTAATTTCATTTCTTTTGGCAATTTGTTTGTGGACTTCTAGTTGCTAGTTATTTGCATTGAATTATTAATTGTTGTACTTCCTGATACTTGATTGATTAGTTGTTTGAGAATAAAAATCAACGTTAGGAGAACGTACCCAAGAGTTAATATATATATATATATATATATATGAATGAAGTATATCAAATGAAATGAATATTTTACGACAGTGAGAAGGTTAAATTTCGATATTTAAATAACACATAATTATTTAAAAAAATTATACGATTTTTTCTTTTAATTTTAATTATTTATATATAGTTGTACAATTAATATTTAACTCTCTCATTTTAAAACTCATTTTATTTAATATTATATATATATAATGATGAACTAAAGAGTCAATATTAATTATATTAGAAGACAGAATGATATATCCAACGGAGGATGCATTTAACGGAATTGACTATACTTTGGATGAAGTGTAATAAATTATCTTTATGGATAATTAGTGTGTTTCTCACGATCATACATATAAAATAAAATATAATGCTTTGAAATAATATACATAATATTAATTAAAATATACAAGTATAAGAATAATTCTAATATTAAAAATTAAAAAATAATTTATTTTAATATAATTTATTAATGTTAAAGTAACATTTCCGTGTGTGTGAGAAAGAGGGACTAATAGATTATTAGACATCATTATGTGAGTCATTACTAAAGCAACGAGGTCCCTTATATACAATAATAAAATATATAAGAAACAATAAGAATATTTTATTTCCAACACTTACTTTAATATTTACTCTTTTTGGATAAAACTGTGTAGATCATTTTATATAAAACATATTTCCATAGTGTAGGAACATTACTATCATCTAATAAAAAAGTGAATATTAGAGTGAGTGTTGAAAAGAAATTGTTCTTAGTACTCATGATAAATAACTTAGAAATAACAAGAGATACAATGTTAAGTTTATCAAATTATTGTTGTTTTTTACAAAGACCAAATCATGTTAAAAATTGGTAGCTTTGAAAATAATGTAGATAATATTTATTAAAAGAAAAATTGATTGATTTGTGACAGGGACTTATTATAATCCCGTAATTAGTAGAAACAGTAAAATATCCATAAACGCGTATAAGAAAAAATGAGTTGAAATAATATAAGATTATTATATTCTCAAGATTTGGTTACACTATAAAGCAAATGTTTCTTAGACCAACCAAACACCATCTTACAAATATGGCTTCTCATAACAACCACATAAAAATCCATGAGCATTGCAAAGTTGCTCCTCCATCTTCATCTCCACTCTCTCTCCCTCTCACATTCTTTGACTTATTGTTTCTAAAGTATCACCCTGTTGAACGCATTTTCTTCTACACCCTCCCAAACTCACAATCACACCCCTCTTTCTTCTTTGAAAAACTTGTTCCAAACCTCAAATCTTCACTCTCTTTAACCCTCCAACACTTTCTCCCTTTGGCTGGTAAAATCATTTGGCCTTCTGATGAATCTTCAAAACCCATCATCCAATTCAATCCCAATGATGATGGAGTTTCCTTAATCATAACACAGTTTGAAGATGATGTTGTAGATTTCAACAAAATCTTGGAGTACAATTCACCTCATGAAGCTTCTCTGTCTCGTTCTTTTGTACCTCACTTGGAATCAACAGATTCTTTTGCTTCTATCATCTCAATTCAAATAACACTTTTTCCAAAATATGGTTTTTGCATTGGATTCAGTACTCACCATGCTGTTCTTGATGGAAAATCTTCAATCATGTTCATCAAAGCTTGGGCTTCAATATGTAAATCTTTTGAAGAAACACAATCACTATCTATTTTGGAACCATTTTGGAATAGGGAAGTAATTAAGGATCCAAATGGTTTTGAGATTTTAATCTTAAATAGTTGGAATAAAGCCTTATCATATTTCGATGAGAGCAATGTTGTGAGAAGCATAAAGATTATGTCAAAGACATTTCAACCAATTGTGAATGATTCTACTCGAGCCACATTCGAGCTTACACTTCAAGATTTGGACAAAATAAACAAAAGGGTGTTGTCCAAATGGAACATTATGGAAGGAGAACAAGAACAAGAACCAAAAAGTGAATCTTTAAAGCCTAAGAAATTGTCAACTTTTGTTCTTACATGTGCTTATGTGTCCGTTTGCATAGTCAAAGCCATTCAACAAGCTGAAAGTGATAAGAAACATAAATTTGCTTTTGGTTTTGCTGTGGATTGCAAGATTAGAGCCTCCCATTCCTGAAAACTATTTTGGAAATTGTGTATGTAATCATATAGTGGAAACTGAGCAAGAGGATTTTACAAAGGAAGATGGGTTGATAATTGTTGCTAAGAAGATTTATGGTAAAACAAAAAAGATGGATAAGGGAGCTCTTGATGGAATAGAAACATTGATTTTAAGATTTATTTCTATGATTGGTGAAGAAGTTAAACCAATTGGAGTTTCAGGATCAACAAGGTTTGGAGTATATGAGACTGATTTTGGTTGGGGAAGACCTTCAAAAGTGGAGGTTACTTCAATTGATAGAGGATTATCAATTGGATTGGCAGAAAGCAAGGATATGAAAGCTGGTGTTGAATTTGGACTTGTTCTTCATAAAAATGTGATGGCTCTTTTCCAAACTCTTTTTCATGATGGGTTATGCTTTGACTCAATGGATGAAAATATGGTTGAATGAGTTGCATTTGAATTCAGTTTCATTCAGATCAATTTATTAATGTTGGCAAAATAAAGTGGCTTGTAACAGCATAAAAATTAGCAATATGAAGTTGATTGAATATATATGTTGAAATGAGCATGATAGACAAAGCCAATGTGTAACCTATAAATACTAGCTAGAAATTTTATTCAACTATTAATTTGCAGCAATAAAATCACCCAAATAATTGCTAAAAATTACTACAAACAACCAAATACATATCTATTAATAATATTTGATATGGTCTAATTCAACACCTTTCATGCTTCTTCCAAAAAAGTAGTTTATTTTATTTTATAGAATTGGTATTCCTATTTTAAAAGTCGACAATTTTAGTTCTTTTTTAATTTTTGAATTAAAAAAATAATGATATAACATATTTTCTTAAAGATTCATCAAAACGAAGATTGTAATTTCTAAAAGATTGCTTAAATCCATAAATGGACTGTTGTAGTTAGCATACCTTTCTAGCTTCCTTTGGATCCCCAAAACCCTTAGGTTGTGTCATATTCACATCATTGAGAAGATTTCTATAAGAGACACATTTAAACTTATGAGGGGATATTAAACTTATTAGTTAGTTAGTAAAATAAAATTCATGTAGTAAACAAGACAAATCTATTTCACAAAAACAATTCATATAGTAAAATAAAAATTTTAGTTAAATTTATGTAATCTTATGAAATTGAAGAGGTAGCTGCTAAAGTAGTGTTTGAAAAACCATTATTTTCAAATAACTGTCAAATCGTGATGCAATAGAAGTTTTATTTTTTTTCTTCCAAAACAAGTGCACAATGAGGTGTTTTATTTTTTTTTCTTTCTAAAATATCATCCTTGTTTTATTATATTGAATACATTTAAAGAGCATACATCGCCATATAGCCTCAAGTATTAAGTTCTAATATGCAATCTTCTAAATCAAGCAAACCACTTATAAATGTACCATTAACCATTCCAATCCTTGCTACAATGCAATAACAAATGTAGGATATTTACCAAACTTTTAATGATAGTATATGATGCAAATTTTACAGCATACACTACAAAAAATAAAACATTTAGCAGCAACTTTTTCTCAACCACAATTAATTTGATGGCAACAACATGCATATAGCAACAACTTATTTAAGTCGTTGCAATAAGATGTAATTTTTTTCAACAATGTCATTTTCGCTAGGAAAAATGACTTATGCCAACAACAATTATTGTTGCTGCAAATAATTTTTTTTTTTTTGACAATAATATAACATGTTGCTAGTAATAGTTCCAACTTTTTTGGTATATTTACTAATATGTCTCTTACCGAGATTTAACTTGCACATGGTATCGTGAACAAAGTTCTCAATATTTGACCATTTCTTCTTTCCTTCGATTTTGTTTTTCTTTTCAATGTCTCTTACAACAAATTCAACTTCTCTGTCTTAGCCACCTTCCTCGCCTCCACAACCAACACAACCACCTACCACGATGTCGATTCGCAATTACTAGCAAGAAATGTTAGATTCGTTCTGTATTCATCTTAGTGATAATCATGGCCTTGTGTTGGTGTCTCCTGCTTTATGAAGTGAAATTTTCACTCTTGGTCTATTTCGCCGCTTATTGCTCTCTATTCCAAGAACAAATTATGATTTGTTGATGGTTCTTTATGTTGCCCAATGGGTGAAGATCGCCAATGTCTTTCTTGGGAGAAATGCAATATGATGGTTATGTCGTAGATGAATCACTCATTGGAGCTTGAAATTGTACAAAGTGTTATGTGGATGGACTCTACATCTGAAATCTAGAAAGAACTCAAAGATAAGTATCATCAAGAGACATTTTTGTGGTTTTTGTTCTTCAAGAAGAAATTTACAATATTCGTCAAGGCAATGCCAATATTACCATTTATTACACTCAATTGAAGAAACTTTGGCAAGAATTGAATAATTTTCTCCCTATCCTTGTGCGCTCTTGCACTATCAAGTGTTTTTGTCTTCTCCTACCCACTATGAAGCAATATCTGAAAAGTGATTATGTTATTTAGTTTATGAAAGGTTTGAACGAACAATATTCCTCTTATCATTCTCAGATCTTATTGATCGATCCCTTTCCTACCATCAATTTCTTAGAACAATGAAAGATTAAAAAAATTTGGCTAATTTTTCTAGTTCTGGTCATGCCAATTCAGGAAGAAAGAATTCTTATCACGATTGAGGTGTTGCTAGTTGTGGTTGGAGCACCAAAACTTGCATTTTTTTGCCACAAACTCGGTCACACTAAGAATGTTTGTTTCAAAAAACATGGTGTCTTGACTCATTTTCAAAAGGGGTATGTAAACTCTCATACTAATATTGATGATGACATAGATGAAAAACCAAGTATGTAAACACCTCAGGAGTGGCTTAATTCCTTTTATGTCGGTAGCATCACCATATGGGATGACCTTGAAGATAAGTTCTTGGAACAATACTTTCCCCCAAGTGTTTTCGTTAGAAAAAAGCAAGAGATTTCTAGTTACAAATAGAAAGAAGGAGAATCTATTTGTGACACTTACAGGAGGTTCAAGAGTTTACTAGTAAGATGCCCCAATCATGCTTATGACGACACAAAAAATAAATATTATATATTAATAAATTATATTTTAAATTATATTCAATTTAAAATTAATATTATATATTAATAAATTATATAAAATTATAAATTTAAATTATATATACCAAACAAAATAAAACATTCCAAAATTAATAAATTATGTCATACAAATCAAAAATTAAACATGCCATAATTAAATAATAATGTATAATACATTCATACAAACCAAAAATAAAAATAGCAAATATTATTCAAATACATCAATCATCATAGTAATTCCTCTGATCAGAAGCTCCACTCTCTCCATATTATCCGACGACAAAAGTCTCTCAAAAGTATTATTAATTGATGTTGGAGACAACATTGTTTAAAATTGCAATTCATCTTCAAGTACACAACTACTAGTCGACAGAGTCATAGTTGGTTGAGGTTGAGGACGCTCTTATGATATTACAAATTTTATGATTAGATCATTAAGATGAATCTTATTTTTCATAAATATTATTTTGTTGCTAAACAAAGTATAATTTCTTAATAAAATTATGTTTTACTAACATAATAAATCATAATACAAATAATATCTATAATAAAAAGAAATAGCACTTCATCAACAATTAAAAAAATAGCTACATTTTAATTTGAATATAAATTTTACAAATTAAATATTTTACTAGTAATTTGTTTAACAAATCTTACTAATATTAAAGTTTAAAAATAATATTATACTACTCAATTTTAAAAACAATATATTAATCTACATTCTAAAATAAAATATCAAGTCTAAAAATATTTTAAAATAATATAACAATAATAATTATTTAATTACTAATCTATATTTAAAATGCATTACATACTTGATGTCGAGTAGTGTCTGACTTGATGCTTACAAACAAGTAACAACTATTCGCAATAACCACAATTGCATCACTGTTAAAATAAAAATTAAATAATACTCATTAAAAAAATAACTTCAAATCAAAAATAACATTAAAAAATAAAATATAAAATAAAAACTTACCAAATTTAATAAATAAAAGAGAAATATTGAAAAAAAAATATTTGTTGAGAGAAGGGAAAGAGAAAATTTAGAGAGAATGTAGAAATGAAAAATAAGAGAAAAAGTTATATTTATAGGAGAACAATGACACTTTATGGCGGTCAAAGTAGCCATAAATGCCAACGGTACACTGCGCTTTTTGTGGCGGCTTTTGCAGTCACAAACGAGTGACTTTGTGGCGGCATTTACAATCACAAAAGAGTAACTTTGTGGCTGTTTTTGCCCTCATAAATGCGTGATTTTGTGGCGACCTAAGCTCTCAAAAAGGTCCAACGGTGTAATTTTATGAGGGATTTTACCCTCATAAAATAATGTTGAAATTCAAATCCATTGTGATGGTTTTTTCGTCACAAATACACAACAAATTTGATTTTTAATATTTGTGAGAGTTTTTTCAGTCAATAATTTGAGGGGTTTTTTCAGCCACAAAATGAGTGTTTTCTCGTAGTGTATCATGTGCCACCACCCACCACCAAAATTAGGATCTTGAATCTTGATGTCAATGTTATGTGATTTACTGATTTTAAGAACTCAATTTATTTGAAAATGATTGATTTATTGATTTTAGTAACTCATTATCTATTAGAGTTTTATATTTTAATAAGGCATTACTGATTTTGTAATTTACGATGGTACTAATAGATTATTTGCTGATAATATATTAGATAGGTTGCTAAATTTTGTATGCTTATTTCTTATGGACTTATGAAACATTTATGTGTGTAGTTAGCGTGTTTCTAATTCATTAGTCTTTTTATTGTACTATTCTCATTCTCAATGTATTTATTTTTTTTGTAAAAAAGATGATTAAATATAATTTTAGTATCTATAAAATTTCAATTTTTTAATTTAGTTCTTATAAAATAAAAATAAAATTTATAGTCTTTATAAAATTATTTAGCAAATAATTTTAGTTTGTGCAGAAATAAAATATATTTAATTGTTCTTCAACTTAAATTTTTTTGAATGATTATTTGCAATCATGTTTAAAACATTATAAGAAATTTTTCTGCAAATATTAATTATTTTTTATCTTATGGTGAATTAAATATAATTTTTTAGAATTAAAAAACTCAAGATAAAAGTAAATAAAATATGGACGAATAAATCAAATTTTGAATTCATTATTTGAAAATGAACTTTTTATAATATTGTAAATATGCTTGAAAAAATTCACTCAAAAATATATGTTGATTTAACATGATGGATTAAATGATTTTGTAGGACTAAAAATTTGTATTTTTATTTTTTCAAGAACCAAAATTAAAAAGAGTATTTTTTTTGTTGTTGATCGGTAGGTAAAATGATAAATAAATTTGTACACACTAAAAAGATTAATCTAACAATATCAGTTTTTATCAGTTGAACTAAAATTTACTAATAAACTAGTAAAATACATGTGCGTTCGCACAAATACCGAGTTACTACTATATTTTTCTCTTAGGTAATAATTAAAGAAAATCAATTAAAAAATTAATATCTTTTTTTTTGCTATAGATAAAAGGATTTAATTTATTTGAATTAATAATGTTCAAATAAAATTATCCCATATTTTATTATATTTATCCAAAATAAATATTTGTTTAGTACTTTCTATTTTTATGATTTTTTTTATTCATCGCTAAAAAATATTTGTCTAGTATTATTTTTATGAATCAATTATAAATATTTATTCAATACTTTTTTTAATATTTATCAATAAAAGATTTTTGTCTTAGTGATTTTGTATATTTAACACTTACAATTGAGTTTTATATTTGGCCTACGATTTTTTAATACTTTTTATATTTGTCTCGTGTTTTTTAATACTGAACATTTATTCCATATATTAAATTAATTTATTCCTCTCTAAATTTATGATTAGTGTTCAATATTTTTTCTATATTTTTTATTAGTATTGAAATTCTTCTAAACTATCTCCTCAAAATTGGAGCACTTGATCGGTTCCGGTTCCTTGTAAGATTATGTAAGAAATATAAGAATATGGGTGGAAGTGGGATTAAAAATGTACAAGGTAATTTGATTCATTCGTTTTTTGTATTGGAACTTGATGGCTTAAACTATTTGCAACATAATAGCTCTTGTCTTTGTAGCCTAATACATATTTATAATCACTAAAAATTGAATTGATAATTTAAACTCTCCTGCAATCTTTTTAACTATACGACAAATCATGCAAATAAACATTAATATATAACATATATTAATTTAACTAAAATCTATAATATATCATGATTTATGTTCATCATATCATTTTAACTAAAGTCACGTTTAAAAATTTAATGACAATGGAGCAAACATTATATGGATATGTCAAGATCTAATTAAATTTCATGATTTATAGTGTAAAATACATTCAAAAATAATAACATAATATAATCAACAAACATAAATGTGACATTAAATAACAAATTCTTATTCATTTTTGAATAAAAATGAAAATACATTTTTGTGATTTTTTTTGTCAAATTTTTTTTTAAATAATACAGTTATATAAAATTTCACTTTAGAGGAAAGTTATTAGGTTGTTACATTTAAGAGATAAATACAGTTTTAAGTGGTTAAATATAAGAATTACTTTGACGACTCTAATTAATAAGGAAATGATTAAATTAATTAGAACAATAATATAAGTTTAGTGGTGTTTTGTTTTCTTAAATTGACAAAAAGAATAATAAATTTTATTCTGACTAATAACATATTTAATAAAAAAACATAATTCTTAATTTTAACATCGAATCGAATAGTCAAAACGAATTGTGTAGTTGTTAATTTAACACACGCTGAACCACACGAACCGTAATAGAAGAACCTGACCCAGCATCTAACTCCACACTGAGTTTTCACTCATCACAGTCACAGGTAGCTTTCGCACTTTTCCCTTTTTTCGTGCGTAAACTGTTCCCATTGTTGTTCTCTTATTCTCTCTTCACTTCACACACACTCTTCCGAACACACGATCACACCCTTCAATCACAACCACCATCACCACATTCCTAAGGTACCCTACATTTTCTTTTCTCACTTTTCTCTCAATTGGGTCTTCATTTTTTTTTTCATCAATTTTGTGTCTTTTTTTTTTTTCTCTTACCCTTTTAACCAATTCATTAAATTTCACAAATGGGTCATTCCTGTATTACGTTAATTTTTCCAAAAATTGGGTTTTTATATTTTTAAATGATCAGACCTTGTGGTTGGTTTTAGTAACAGTTTAGTGATTTTGAGATAGTTGATGAAGTTAAGTGTATTTGATTTTTTAATTTTTAATTTTTTTTTATGTAAAAGTTTGAATTTTTCATTGTGAATGTTGATTGATTCGGTTTGTGTGAGCGATGAGTTGAAATGGGTATTTTTTGATTTGTAATATAAGTCGGTTTAGGGTTTAGATTTGAGATTTTTGTTTTTCTTTGGGATCTGGGGTAATGTGATGAGGCTAGTTTGGTGAAACAAAAATTAGGATTTTATGATTTTTGTGTTTTGTTGAAATGTAGGTATTGGGTCATGTTTGATAAAATTAGGTTGATCTCACTTCATATGTGAATGAATGTTGTTTTGTTGTCGTTTTCTATGATGCCTTTTTTTCAGTGTTAGATAACTTAGATTGTTTGTCCCTAAGTTTCTTTAACAAATCCATCTCACAAGATTCGAATCTCGTCTGGGAGAAGTGTCCATATTGTGTCCAATAGTGCCTCAAATACAGTGTTGTCAAATAGTTGCTATAGCAAAGCGGAATTTTGAGCTAATCACTATTGCTCC
Organism: Cicer judaicum; assembly: GCA_037974835.1. Classification (NCBI taxonomy): domain Eukaryota; kingdom Viridiplantae; phylum Streptophyta; class Magnoliopsida; order Fabales; family Fabaceae; genus Cicer; species Cicer judaicum. The sequence goes on along the minus strand of JBBPBS010000214.1, from coordinate 4,206,073 downwards.
ACACGATAAGCTATATAGTAGAAAGTGTTGTAAATGGCCGCTTTTGCAACGCTATGGCATAGCGAAATTTGAACAAATTGCTATTTTCCACGATTCACAATTGATGACACTGCTCAATAAGCATTATCTCCACTGGAGAACTTGTGAGAAACCAAAAAATAATAATCCCTCTCACGAGGGAGCAAAAACGAGTTATTCTATTTTATTTTGAATTGTTTTTATTTATTTGAGTGAAATTATTATCTATTTATGTTATTTTAACGCGGTTATTGATTTATGGTCAGTTAACTCATATTCCATCAATATTATCATTATGGGTCTGCAATAAGTGTGTTTTGCTCTTTTTGCATTGAATTTGTATGCAAAGTTGGTTCCAGATTATATGTAATGTTATTTATGTGTTACTTTTCTTAGGTGGCCATGAAATTAAATATCGATAATCAGGGGTTAGTTGCTTAAGCATAATAAGTGTAGTATTAGCAACTAGTGTAAGCACTGACACAAACACCAGATACAACACAAACATTATCCAGTAGATGTCGCTAATAATTTCAGAAAATGGAAGTAATGTTGTGTTGGTGTCCAACACATGTCTGACACTTTATACGCCTTCAATCTAAAGGGTTGGTGCTACGTATTCAATGGCTTTTCTCTAGCCCTGTTTCTAATACTCAAATCATCTAGCTTTATTCTAGCTTGTAGATATTTTTATGGTAGCCTCTTCTAATATTTGCCCCCACCTTCTCTCACTCGCATTTTTTTTACTCCCATTGCTTCTGCATGTCCTAAAATGAATAAGTATCATATGCATTTATGCGTCCTGCAAAGGTAGCTCAGTTGGTGAGCTAAGAGACATTGAAGGAGTTTTAAGCAGGAGGTTCTGCGTTCGATCCCAAAAACTAACATAATCTAACTAAGATTTGCCTAGAAAAATTGCATTTATGCAGCCCTGATATGATCAATGTTGTCAAATAGCGGCTATAGCATAGCAGAATATGGACACTCTGCTATTGCTGTGCGATCTGGGATTTAGTACTAAGTGTTGTCAAATGTGTCAATAGCAGCACTATAGCACCGTTTTCTTTGCTATCTGAATTGACAACATTGGATATATTCATATCTCTGCTATACCTCTCTTTGCTGTCTTGAATATCTTGACATGGTAATCTTAAAGATGCTATACCTCAACCTTACAAAGATTTGTGGGTATAGTTTTATTTATTGTTCATACTTGTTAGAACTTTGAATGTATGACGGATTATGTTTCTTTAAATGAATTAATGTATGTTCTCCAGAAGAACAACAAAAGCCTTTTCCTATTCAATGACGCATTCCGTCAAAAACCAAGTATTTGAATAGGCCATTTAGATCAATGATAATGAACACCTAGTTTCTACAATGTTATGTGTATCTAAACATTCTGAAGTTTCGATAATTGATTTTTTCTTTTTTCACAGATGGCCTTGCAAACAGCTACTCCTCCAACTACTCCCAGTGCCGAAGTGGTTGGTAATGCATTTGTTGAGCAGTATTACCATATTCTTCACCAATCTCCAGAGTTGGTCTATCGGTTTTACCAGGAGTCTAGTGTGATAAGCCGGCCCGACTCCAATGGTGTGATGACATCAGTTACAACCATGAAAGTATGTTTGCTGATGCAAAACTTGTAACTCTAAATCGTTTTAAAAAAATTAGTGATTTTTCCACAGGTGCCTAATTCAAAGAGAAGAAACATTGAAGTAATAACATCATTGGATATCTATTATAATTCATTGTTATGAAGTTATATGCTCCTAGACATTGATGCACTGTTGATACTAGCAGGAAGATGGGCATTAACATTGAAATTATATGCTCCTATATATTTATTGTATGATAGATAATTTAATTCGTTTGTTTAAGTTTAATAACATCTTTTGTATAAACTTATCTATATTTCAGTTTCAACACATTCACATTTTATGTTTTAAAATTTTAATTCAAATTTGTAAAAGTATTGTGCCATTAAGGGCTAATTTGTAAGAAAAGTGTCCGACTAAAATTGGTAGTTAGTTTTGGAGTTCCCTTAAATTGTGGTGTAGATTTAAATGCAAATTTGATTTTGAAGAACTGGGTTGTTAAGGGTAACTTTGTCGAGAAAAAGGTCCAACCAAAATTAGTAGTAACTAGTTATTAATTTTAGAGTTCCCTTTATATTTGTTATAGATATAGATGCTTCATGCTACTGATGGGATCAACTTCTATCTCTCTGTTTTACAAAGTTGAGAAGGATATATCCCTTTATATTTTATTGTGCTACTTTAGATTTATTATCCATTTATATTTTCTCAAATTTAAGGGGAATCACTGTCTTTTTATGGTGCAGGGCATTAACGACAAGATTCTTTCACTAAACTTCAAGGAATATAAAGCCGAGATAAAGACTGCAGATGCTCAAAAGTCGCACAAGGAAGGAGTGACTGTGCTGGTGACCGGATGCCTGACTGGAAAGGATAACTTGAGAAGAAAATTTGCGCAGTTGTTCTTCCTTGCTCCACAAGATAACGGCTTTTTTGTTCTGAATGATGTTTTTAGGTATGTAGAAGACCATGAACCTTCGGAACTGAATCCAGTTAATGGAGACGATGACGCAATTGCTGTTACTGTTATCCCAGAACCAGGCAAGATTAACCCAAATAAAATGAGTAAACAGTCATTTGGGTCCTTGAATATGTCAAACAATGTCATTATAGTCCATGAAATATATCAGATACAAAAGCATCCTCGAATGTGTCTTTTTGTTAGTCAATTTGGTCCTTAAATGTGTCTTATGTTAGTTACTTTGATCACTTTGTTTGTCATTTTAGTCCATCAAATTACTAACAGAAGACACACCGAAGGATGTTTTTGAAGTTTCGGTACATTCAAGAACTATAATGACCCTACCTCACACAGTCTGTGGTACCGACACTTTTGATTGAAGGCGTGTGCTGGTGTTTGACACTGACACGACATTGACACCTTGATTACATTCAATTAATTCATTTTATCAATTTAATACCGGTGTCAACGTGTCAATGTCATTGTTAGTGTCGTGTTCAGTGTTCGTGTGAGTATCCATACTTAATATTTAGGGACCAAAATTATGGTTTACTCCAAAAGAAATGTGTTTTCTTTGATAGAACTTGTTCAGAAGTTGTATTCATGCTGTTAACATTTGTTTACAGAACCAAGTTACGTTGCTGATCCTCCTGCACTGGATCCTGCAAATTCTCGTGCGAAAGAAGGCCATGTTGCTATTGAGAATGCTTATGAGCCTCCATCTAACCATCACGAGAAACTAATAGTTGCCGAAAATGAAGACATTGCAGAACTTGATTTTCAGTCGAATGAGAATGATGATTCTCAGGCAGCTGAAATCAGTTCTTTGTCTCAAGAGGATGCTCCAAAGAAGTCTTATGCATCAATTGTCAGTATTTCTATAAATCTTTCATTTGCAAGCACATTTCTTATGTAAGCTTTGAAGCTTATTAGTTTGTTGCAGGTGAAAGTCCCAAAAGGGAATTTTGTATCGGCTAAAGTGTATGTGCCGACTAATACGGTAAAGAAGGCGACTAAAAAAACTGAGAGCCAAGCAGTTGAGTCAGTAGAATCCGCTGCAGTGCCTGAAGCAGCGTCGGATAGTGTCGGCAACCCTGAAAATAATGATACTAATGAGGAAGGTAAATGTTTTTTCTACTTGTGTGCTTTGGTTGTTTTTTGAAAGATGAAAAAGAAATTGAATTTTAATGCCACACATCATTAAATTTTGTGAAGTCTTGAAGTTGTCACTTGAAAGTCAATCAAAATATTTTTGAGTAAACAGTTATTTTGTTCCTTAAATATGAAAGGCGTTGTCACAGTGTAGTTCCTGGATGCATCGAAATTACAAAAATGTACATAAATGCATCTTTCATTAGCCAGTTTGTTTCTTGAATGTGTCTTTCATTAGTTAGTTTGATCCTCGAATGTAGCTTTTATTAGTCAATTTGGTCCATAAAATTACTAATAAAAGAATCATCTAGGGATGTTTTTGGAATTTTGTTACATCAGGAGTTATAGTGACAGTGTCGAACATATTTAGGGACCGAATTGGCTTTCTTCTCAAATATTTTTGCTTAACATATGTCCGATTCTAATGAACATGTTCTGTCTTTAACAGTTGAGGGACACTCCATTTACATTCGAAATTTGCCATTAAATGTAACGGTTGCTCAGTTAGAAGTGGAGTTTAAGAAATTTGGACCCATCAAGCCGGGATGCATCCAAGTTAGAAATAATAAGGTAACTAACTATCTTGTCAATGAATCATTCAAATTACCCTTTTTATTGTTTTGTCAATCCTAATGAAGTTTTTTTGTGGAAACTCTTTGTATCTGTGTTTGCAGCAGCAGGGATACTGTTTTGGCTTTGTTGAGTTCCTATCACTAAATTCAATGAATAATGCAATTCAGGTATGCTCCTTTAGTCGATACTTTATATTCACATCATTTTAGCTATTAATCCTGCAAGTTAAATATATTTTTTTATGATGGAGCTGCATTCATGTTTAAGAGTAATTTCAATTATATAGTTTCTTAAAATTACAGAATATTTCTTATTTGAAACTTCTATGTATTCTTGTTTTTTACCTCCATCATCTTTGCATTGCATCTAGCTATTAGCCTACAGCTACCCTCCTGATTCGTATTCTAGGGAGTGTTACTTCATTGTTTGACACTATCATGCGAAATGAAATGATATTTTCTTGAGTATAAAAATCATATGTGGTTCTTCTCCAGTCATTTTATCCTATTAAGCATGGTTATATCCTATGAAGTATTGACACAAACACATGGTGGACATTGGACATGATATACCAGTAATTGAATTTAACTATATATATTGTTGTGTCGGATTCAGGACATGCATTCAATTTGAAGTGTCAGTTCAAACGGTTCTACATTGGTTATATACATAGGTTTCAGCGCTCTGAATTTATTTAATATTTGGACTTCATGTTTTCCTTTGCTACTAAATCAATTTTTCTGGTTATTTCCTTTTTCATGCTTACGAATAACAATGAGATTTTCGACTAATCCACACTTAACCAAGTTGTCATCTGGTATTGGTTGTAGACTAGACACAGTCTCTCTAGATATACAAGACTGCAGATATTGGTTGTAGACACATTCTGCCGCGAATTATTCGTGTTTTGGAAGAATGCAAATTATTCCATGAACTATTCATGTTTGAATTAGTCGTGTTTTAGAAAACTTCAATCACCTTTCTCATTTTATTTCTTCTAATTTAATGTGAAAATCTTAAGATCATGGTTCATTATTTTACTTTATCAGGCTTCACCGATTGCTATTGGTGGGCGTCAAGCTGTAATCGAGATAAAGAGAACCACTACCCGAGGTAATTCGAATCTAACTATAGCGCATGTAAATCGTTGCCATTCATTCAATAGAACAAAATAAAGATTTGGCTGTCAAAGAAACCTCAATTTAAGCTTACTAGTTTATTTGCTCTATTTCAGTTGGCAGTGGCGCCGGTGGTATAGGAAGAGCTAGGGTTCCATCAGGAAGAAGTGGGTTTGGAAACGAGTCATTCAGGGGTCGTGGGAATTTTGGTGGTGGTCGAGGCTACGGTCGAAACAATGACTATGGAAACCGAGGCGAGTTTACAGGTAGGGGTCGTGGTCCCGGTGGACACGGAGAAAGTTATCATCAAGCGAAAGGGAGAGGGGGCGGTCGGTCTAATGTATTTAAACAAAGTGCCGTCTCTACCGAATGATTTATCGCGAGATCTTTCGAAGGCATTTTTGGTAGAATTCAAACATGGAAGTCTTCAGATTTTTCAATTTATTTGCACAGTTATAGTATTTCTAGTTGTTATTGCCATGATCTTTGTGGTTTTTAGCAATTATCAGGAATAGGTTATATATACTCTTGTTGTTTGACTGTATGTGATATTAGGTTAACTGCTTTTTTTTTTCTTCTTTTTTTTCCATGATCCAACATTTCTAAATTTGGATGTTTATTTGAAAGAATTATTTATTATTTTATTATTCATTTCATTTTTATTTTTATTTGCGTGTAAAATTTAGGAACAATAACCGTAGTTTTTTTTTCAACTGTCAATGTTCTGTGTATAATAGTGTAGGAACAATAATTCGTTAACTAGTTTTTTTATGTTTGTGCTGTTTGAATATGAGATGAGATTGCAATATTAACATGTTGGATTTAAATATGCTTTGTTTCTTCATTACATATTGATAGTAATAAAAAAGAGTCGAGGTCTTGCAATGTGAGCAAGGACGAGAGAATTTATCGCATTTACACTACTAAAAAAAATAGTAATTATTTTGATTCGGAAATGGTATATAATATAGTCTTTAATTTTATTAAAATTATAAACACATCTCTAAATGTTATTTTGGTTAATAATTTAATAGATCAAAGTGAATAGAGAAAATATACATTAGAAGATTAAATTAATTAATTAATTAGAGATATTTTTAAAGATTAAAATGACTATTGAAAGATACATTTATATACATTTTTGTAATTTTAATACATTTACAAACTAATACTCCTTACGTTTTAAAATAAAATTAAAATACAATGAAGACAATCTATAATATAAAAGATTTTTTATCATACCATTTATTTTTTAGTGTATTAAGTCTTAAAACTTGAGTGAACTTAGTTAACACATTTGTCTTTCAGACTTGTTGCTAAAAGATTTAGAAAGATGCTCTTTCGATTCCCCAAAATTCACGGAGTTTTACCAAATTCTCAAATTGGGTAATGAAAATATCTAATTTGATAGTAAAAATATAAAATTAATGATGTTATTGAAAATTTTATTTTAATGATATTTTTTGCACATTTTAAATAAATATCGAAGGATGGATGAACAACTAAAAATAATTTATTGTTTTGCTTGAGTTTCTAGTCGTGGACCATATGGTTATATCTAGTTGTCCTTGATGGACCCTATTTGAGCCCAAATTAGAAGTCTAATATGGAGCCTATTTAACAACTATATAAAAGGCATTTACCCTAACATTTCATTTTCATACTCTAACATTTTAATATAAACTTGCAACATTCATTTTGAGTTCTTACGCAATATACTAGTAAAGAAAAATTTGAGCGACTCAAGGTGATATGGTATTGCACCAAGGCCCTAAACAAAACTATTAGACGTGGCTTTTCAAAAATTAATAAATAAAATTTTAATATTTTATTTAATAATTATAGAAAACTTTCTTTAATTAATGATATTTTTAAATTTATTTTCTTTATAATTTTTAAAAAATAAAATAAAATATTTAAATTGTTTTACAACATCAAACTCTCATAAAATATTTGTTATTTGTTATCTTTTAGTTGAAAAAAAAAATAACATGTATAAATTGTATCACTCCAATAACTCTTAGATAGCGACGTGTTCATTATTTGTCTTATGATTTCTTAATTTATAATCAATAATTTTCATATAATTCACTTTTTATTTTGTAATTTTTTAATTTATAATTAATATTTTATTTTTTAATTTTTTTTTATTAGTCATTTATTTATAATAAGAAGAATATTAATAATTTATAACAAAAATAAAATATTTTATTTAATTTATATAAAATTTTAATATTAAGAATTTTATAATGTAAATTTTTTTTAAATAAAAAAATTTAAGATCTGTTTATTAAATAAATAAAAAATTGTTTTCATTAAAGCGCAAAAATAACAACGCTGTATCCACTCGAAACTTGAAGACAATGATATCTGAGTATATCTTGTATATTAAACGTGTATGATGCAGTATGCTCGTATATTCAACACGTGTAACTTAACTATTCATCTTTAAACTCAACAACCTACTTAATCCGTATAGTTTGTTTAAAGTTTATTTTTAATGAATTTTCATTAAAAAATATTCTACTAAAATTTTTAATGCTCGCATTTTTATTTTATTATTATTATTATTATTATGATTATGATAATAATAATAAAACAATATTAATTTGATAGTATTTTTTATTAAAAAATAAGACTATTCAGTAGTAAAATATCTATGGATCATATAAACAGTAGATTATTTGTTTTGATTAAATAATTTGTATTTTTTATGAAAATTTTATGTGTTATGAATTGACATGTGATATATTATAAGTTATTTTATTTTGTTCAATTTTTTAAAAGATTAGTTACTCTCAGACCTATTCGATTTTGTCTTATTTCGTATTGTATTTATTAAATCCACAACTAATCGCATTTATATCATGTTGTGATTTGATTGTACCATATAACTTGTCTTTATTGTAATTTTAATTTCTCAATTATTATCAATTCAGGAACTTGATCGATCTATTTTTAAAGTCAATAATTTTAATATCTTTATTATATTTTTAAACTAAAAATTCACAATTTAATATATTTTTAATAACATAACATAATTACCTTTATAAAAATAAATTAAAAATTAAAATTTTTCATGATATGTTATTTCAAATTCATGAATATCAATCTATATCATATATATTATGTTTAAAATATTTTTTTTTTAAATTATAAAAATGACAGGTTGTAGATTTTTACAATAAAATATCAATATCAATAGTTGAAAATAAAAAAATAAAATTGCAACTAAAATAAAACACTTATATATATATATATATATATATATATAAAATGTTATTTTCTATTCATAGACGTCAACGTGAGCGACACGTGTGAAAGAAGAGGACCGAAAAATGAGGGCTAGTTGCAGGGAGACACCATTACCGATTCCAACCCGTCACGTCATTCTGACACACGACGTACACTTTTCACCACATTCATGTTCGACACGTCACCTTCTGCAACTTGCTTCCTTCCTTAAACACGTGTCACATAACCAATTCGCCACAAAACTTAAAAAGTGCAACTTGGCCTTTAATATGGGTCCCATAACCGGATCCGCTAATAATCTTCATCTGATTTTCTGTTTCTCACACTGCCGTGTTGTCCCGAGATTCCTTCCTATTTTGTCTGCTCTTTCTCCTTTCATAACAAGCTACCTCCACCGTTGGATCTCAATCATCATCTTTTATGCGTACGGTCCACGCTTTTATTTATTTTATTTTAAATAAAAGATAATTTTTTAATACAATTTTTTATATTTTACAATTTAAAAATATGAACCTTGCAATTTATAACATTGAATTTTTTTTTTGATATTAAATATAAATTTAATTTATAAAATTATTAATTTTGTAATTTAATTAAAAATATAAATAATTAATGTAAGTGGATGATTTTATATTATAAAATTATGTGTTACGTTATTTAAAATATATTAAATCATAATTTTTAAATTAAAATATATAAAAAAATGATAAAAAGAAATTCTCTCCATTTTTTAAAATAAATAGACATCACAATTAATATAGTTTTAGCTTCTATCATAAAAATAATGCATGGTTAAGTAGAAAATTCATATTTAATTCAACTAATTTATTTTTTGGTAATTCGTATTTTTTTCACCTAACAATTTTTTAATATTTCAAAATTTTTTTAGTCAATATCTTTTTTTTGTATTTCTTTTTTTGATATTTTTTCAAATTAGAAGTGTAATAAGTACACTCTTGAGGGAGGATATTAGGAATCTAATTAGTTTATATTATTAGATTTAATCTAGTTAGTTAATCTATTAATTAACTAGCTAATGTTTTTTAATTAGTCTTAGTCAAATCTAGTTAGTTTACATAGTAAAACTTAGTCTTATTATGTTAATTAAGTAACTAATATTCTAGATAGACTTATTCTTCTTGTGAGTAGTATATAATCATACTTGTCTTCAATTTATAGGATCAATATAATGAGATAATTCACTCAAGCATCCTATTCTCATATTTATATTAGCTTTGACCGATCGAGTAGAAGGAATGTGAAAACGGAGAGAGGATAATATATTGAGAGTTCATTTTCTATTTTATTTTGAGCACAGGTTTATGAATATGTGAATAAATAATTCTGAGTGTTGAAGTCATTTATGCCCCATAACTACTTAACCCACTTATAAATGTTAGACATCACCTATGTACATATTATGTCATTATAGTTGTCCCTGGGTGGAACCCTATATTCTTGTGTTACGGACCTTCTTTGTGTCTTATTTTTTTCCTTGTTGTGTGAAGTGTGCTCTAAAGTTTTTTTTATGAAAAAAGAATGGCCTTCAGTTTACACTTCTTGCATATTTTTATTTAAAATTTATATAATTAATAAAAGTTATCTAGAGAATATCAATATATATCTTCTCTTTTTGTAGCTGAAAAATGTCTTTTCTCAATATAGATTAAGATGATGAAATGTACTTTTTCAATATTAAATTACAATTATTTATTTATTTGAAAACGGAAATGATAATTTATTGAATAAGCAAAAGATGTACATCATTGCATGATATATGAGAGTCAACTTATTTCACCAAATCAAAGGTATAATAATAATATAATATGTAACCTATTAAAGATTATGTCTAGACAAATATACATGCTAATAGTAGCCTAATTTACAAAGTTTCCTATTAAATATAAAATAATTATAAGACCATAACAAACCTACAACTATGCCAAGTTGACAACATACATGTTATCAACGCCAAACATCTATGTCAACATTGAAAAAACAAGAGTACTATCATTAACTCCTCAAATAATTTATGCACACATATCCGTTATCCATCAATCCAAGACAAACTCGTGGATTCAAATACCATTGAGACAAGTTATAATCACGATTTTTCGAATTAAATTTCAATCAATACCATGGCAAATTTTTACCTCATCTACTTTATTATTCACAAACACTTCTTTATTTTTCAATAATTTAGCATTCCTAGTCTTCCACATAACCCAAATACCTGCAAATTAAATATCTATTACTCTTTCTTAATACACACTCTACCCCTGCCACATATATAAGCAAATTGATGAAAATGTAACACTATTTTATTATATGCTATCGATTTCACTCCAAACAATTTAAAAATTGCATATCATATCCTTTAAAATATTTAAAATTTAAAAAATAGATGTACAATTGATTCTACACTGCCACAATTTTTCACACATGTTGCAAGTTCAAAACTAATGGCACATCACTTGTTTAAATTATCTTTAGTCGCCACTTTGTTTTGAAATAATCTCCACGCCAGCACATATATATTTGGTGGCTGCCCTTCTTCTATGCCATTACGATAGACTTATTGTTAAATATAATAAAAACTGATTGGTAGTTAGATAGGAGTGTTAGAATATAGTTAGAAGTAGTTATTAGGGTTAGAATTTTTTTTGACAGTTAATGCTCAAACTGTTATAAATTTGTAAGGCGAAGAACATTCTCCAAATACAATTGATAATTCTTTGTTTTCAGAACATTATAGTTTTTTTTTTCTTCTTTTCTTCTCAATTTCAATTCTTCTCAATTATACAATTTGTTCTAACTATTGACGTCAAGAGCTTGAATTCTAAACCTTGGGAAACATGAGCGCAAGTGTGAAAGGGAATCAAAAATTGGAAAACACAAGTGTGAATGAAAGAAATAAGACATAAATGAAGGATGATTTCCATAAAAATTGTCAATCCTTGATGGGAAGAATTGGGAGAGGTGTTTTGCATCCATGAGATCATTTTTGAGAGCTCAAGAAGTGTTTGAGATTGTTCATGATGGCTATGAACAACTTGGTGCGAATCCAACGAAAAGACAAAAAATAACTTTCAAAGATTGCAAGAAAATAGATTGCAAGGCATTGTTTTACATCCAACAAAGTGTGGATTCAAACAACTTTGAGAGGATGTCGAAGGCATCTCCACCAAAGGAGATATGAGAGATCTTGGTCAAGTACTATACAAGCGGGGAAAAGGCCAAGAAAGTGAAGCTCCAAATGCTAAGGAGGCAATATGAACTATTGCTGATAGAAGAAGATGAAGTTATGGTAAATTACTTCAATCGTGTGCAGGTTGTTGTTAATTCGATGAGAATAAATGGTGAATAAATAACTGAAGTGGTGAATATTGAAAAGATTCTCAGAACATTAACACAAAGGTACAATCACATAGTGGTGACAATTGAAGAATCAAAGGATCTTGATAAGATAAAGGTGGAAGATTTGCAAGGCTCTCTTGAAGTTCTTGAACTGAGAGTAAGAGAAAGATGTGCAGTAGCCATAACATCTCTTGTGCAGATCATGCATGCCTAAGTTAGGAAAAAGACCAACCAAGGTGATGTGAAGCACAAGAAAGCAATGGTAAATTCAAGTGGTACAAGAAGTATGATTCTAATGAAGGGACTGATGATTTTGATGAACAGGATGAAAATTCAAGGAACCAAAACAGAGGTGATAACAGCAACAAACATTCAAATGGCAAGAAGAAATTCAATAAGAAATGGATCCAATGTTACAATTATAAAAAATGGGGACATTTTGCAAATGAATGCATATCCAAGAAGGTACAAAGAGATGATGATGATGAAGCTCAAATGACAATCGAGGATTTAGATGATATGTTATTAATGGTTACCACAAACAAAGAACATTATTCATCCCAATTCTAGTTTCTCAATATTGGTTGTTGTAATCATTTGATTGGACATAAAGAGTGGTTTTTGAGTCTTGATGAAAGAATAAAAAGGGAAAACAGATTTGCAGGTAATAGCAAAGAAACTACATAATGAGTATGAAATGTGTTGATTCAAAGGAGAGATGGAAATCAATCTTTCATATGTGATGTGTTATATGTGCCAATAATAAAGAACAATCTACTTAGTCTTGGACAACTGGTTGAAAAGGGATATTCAATAAAGATGGAGCATGAACAAATAAAGATGTTTTGATAGCGCAAAGAGGCTTCTATTGAAAGAACCACTATCCAAATACATAACCTTCAAAATAGCACTGCAAACTAGATCTTCAAGAATGATGGAGGTTGAATGATTGAATGAGATTTTGAATCCAAGGGAAAGTGATGTTGGTACCCCCAGCTGTTTAATCTAGTACGACTTGTAGAACTACAACTCAAAGGAAAATAGTCGACCGTGTAGAAAGAGCATGATTTGTTGTAGGAGATGTTGAGCAAGAGAACAAATATGTTAATGTTTCAGTCACTCTTGCTAGTGTGCCAAGTAGTAGGAGAAGGGTCACTGCAATTTCTACTCGCAAAAAGAAAGAAGAGATATAAGGCGTACTTGCGCTGAAGGATTCAAGGACTGTTGAACTAGAAACATCCTTGAGTAGTGGCAAGTTTCCTAAGAAACAATCTATAAACATGGTAGGTTTATCAGAAGAAAAACATCGAGTAGTAGAGTACGAAGTTGATGAGCTTTTTAAGCAGAAAATAGAAGCTGGGATTGAATACCTGGCCATCACAAAGGTGGTCCATAACTTGAAAGTTGGAGCAGGTATACACTTGCATTATTAGAAGAACAAGAGAAATTGTTTGAAAATTAAACACAAGTTTTCCACAAGCTCGTAGATGCGGAGACTAAAGCTTTGGTGTTGAAGAACAAAGCAAACGAGTTTGAAAAGTATTTCGGTGATAGTTTAGGAGTTGAAGAATCTTTTGTGCTATAGATAAAAGTATGTAAGAAAGCAACATATAACACTAGGAGGTATGTCCGATTATTGGGGAAGTGCTTGTCAAAGATAAATTTAGTCGAGCCTAAGGATATAGGACTGACCAAGAATGATGATGTCTCTAAAGAAATGAGTGGTGTATCCCAACATATAGACAACTCATTTGACAATGATAATGTAGCACAGACTTGTGGTGCATGCATAGTTGGATTCAATGTCAAGAGTCCACCTATTTCTCTTAGCCAGGCAGCAACTCGTGCTAGTATCAAGGTAGTTGGGAAAGCAGAAGTGTTGAATATCTTTGAAGTGAAAGGGAGTTTATCCCGTACATAATTTGGTTCTACTTATGCAGATGAAATTCTGATTCCTCTAAGTGTAGAGGGTGAGATTGATCCAACTCCAGATCTTCTAGAGCAGATTGTTTGGCTGAAAGTTGAATTTTGCAGATTACTACAAGAAAAATGATCAACTATTCTCAAAGTAGAAGATCTTGAAACGAAATTAATTGAGATGGTTAATCAGGATAATAGGCGGAAACTGAGCACCAAGGTAGAACGACTAGAAGAAGAGGTTGTTGAGCTTCAACAACCACTTGCTGATAACCAAGAACACGAAAATGAAATGCTTCAAGTCTTGATGCTGGTGGAGCAAGAACAAAAGGTGACAGAAGATGCTCGCAGGTTTGCTGAGCAATTACAGTTGCACAAAGATATTTCTCTGAAGTGCTTCAAGAAAATTATGAAGAAACATCTACTACACTTGCAAAAATAAAGAAGAGAGCCGTTATGGAAGAATCTATGCTGGAAGCTACATTGCAGTACCAATGATCAAAAGGCTAGCATCCTAACTAAGAGTTTGAAGAGCGTGAAGTTCCAAGAGATGAAAAAATATCTTGGATTGAGGAACAATCTTGGATTAACATAAGTTGAATCACTTTGAATTAGGAGGAATGTTAAATGTAATTAAGAGTGGTTGGTACTTAGTTAGGAATGTTAGAATACAATTAGAAACAATTAAGAAGGTTAGAATTCTATTTTGACAATTTGTGCTCAAATTGTTATAAATTTGTAAAACAGATAACATTCTCTGCAATGGATCATTATCTATTTTCATAACATTCTGGTTTTCTTTTTTTTCTTCTCAATTTTAATTTCTCTCAATTATACAATTTGTTCTAACATTTATACGAGGTTATGCTATATGCCATGAGAATACCGTATGCTTATTTAGCCTACTATTATTCTTATCAAATTGACTTACTTTAAAAAACGTATTTATTTTTTTGTTATTCTTATTAAACTGATCCACGTGAAGATGGGATGAGCTGTGATACTCTCAATTTTGCAAAAGAAAAAAGAAATGCAACTACTATTGTTTTTTGCTTAAATATAATTTTGCTCATTTATTTTTTACTTAATATTCATTTTAGTCATTTATCTTTATTTTGATTATTTTTTTAATTCAACTCAATAAAAGGTTTGCCGTAGAAAAAAGTCTTTTTGCATGTTTTAAAACATATATAAATTATTTGAAAAAAATTTAATTGAGTTTACTATAATTTCACATCCTTCTTACTAAAATTGAACATTTAACTTTACAACTTATCTAAGATTTTATCTTAATATTTCATGAAAATAATAATACACTTATTTAAGAAGATTACGATTAAAATATATTATTTATAAAAGATAAAAAACTAAAATAAATAAATAAAATAATAAAAATCAAAATGAATATTTAATAAAAAATAAATAATTCAAATTATAATTAAATAGATTTTTATTTATAAACTCAATAAATATGTAAACACACAACTATAATAGTAAAAGAAATAGAAAAAATAAAAAATGAAGATGATTCTTACTCATACGAACATTAGCCATCGCTTTGGACTATATATATCAAATTGATATTATCTCAAGTACTTAGGTTTATTTCGAATAGAGAAAAAGAAAAAAACAAATGGATATTACTTCCATCATATTTAATGCTATATTTTTTATTATAAATTTATGATATTAATAATCTACGAATATTTAAAAAAGATAATTTATGATATATTATTTTATATATTTTTAATATAAATAAAATTATCAAATAGTTTATTTATATACTTGTTAATATATTAAAAATATAAATTTATATTCAAAATTATATATTTTTTTTCAAAAAGTTTATTATATTTTTTAAAATATAATTAATACTTGCTTTATTTTACAATAAATATTATTCTAACTGTATAAAAATAAATATTATTCATGATTTTAAATATAATTTTTGATATATTAATATTTAATGATTATTATGTATATAAATTTTAAAAATATTATTATATTTTATATTAATAATAGTAAAAAATTTATAAATAATTAAGATCAGAATGAATTATGTAGCATTGAAACGGTATTTGAAGAATCTTTAACCTTTATAAACAGCATGACCATGTCAATATTTCTCTCTCCAAAAATCGACTAGTATAGTAAAACCAAAACATACGTTTATACGCGTCAAGTTGTGATTCCATGACGTGGAGGCTAAGTTGATTGACTTAGACTAAGGCGACACGTGTGCATCGTAACTCGCAACTAATTCCTCCACTCATCAAACTCAATCCCCAAAGAGGGAAAAAAAACGATACTATCTCTTTAACGCAACGCCCACAGACCACAGTACAACAACAGCCTCGTACGCTCCAACTCATTTCCCGCTAAAATCACCACGTGTTACTTCTCAACTCACTGCTATCTCCACTTGTCGTCCGGTTATCCCCCAAGGTCATTCTTGCCATTTCATACCCACACTCGACAATTTCTCTTCTCTCCACTTCTTCTGTCATCCGTTTTTGTTTTCTTCCTTTTAAAACTAGAATTCCTCTACTCCTTTTGTGTTGCCATAAATATTAATTTTGAAATAATTGATATGCTTAAAATTGAACTAAATAATAAATTTAAATATGAAAGTTATGTTGAAATTTAAAAATTAAAATTTGTAAATTAAAGATATAAATAATTTTAAAAATAAAATCAATTTAATTTGAGAACAATCAATCATATTAAATTAATTTTATACATTTAGAATTAATTTTAACTATTTTAAATGTGAAATTAAATATAGACTAACTTATGAACATAATTAAAATGAATAATAGTCCATTTAGTCTTGAATACAAACAAAAATATACCTAATCTAAAATTTGATAAAAATATGTTTATTTTTGTTAATTTATTTTATTTTATATTTAACAATGAGAAAATATTTAAATTTAATTTATCTATATAAACAATTCGATGATAAAACTATTAATATTAATAATTAATTAACAAATTTATTACATAAACATATATAAATAATCATATCTAATTATCATATTATTTATTAACTTTTCACTCTAAAAAAAATTAAATATGTCAAATATATCGATCTATAATACTTAATATATTTATAAATAAATATTTAAAATAATTGAATTTTCAATTTTTTTATGTAATATCAATTATTTTTTTAATTATTTTTTTTAATTAATATTGAATGTATAAATTTCAATTCACTATTTTTTCACATATTTTATCACAAATCACAAATCACCAATGTCGAGAAGAATTTAAATTTTAATTTAAGTTTTATTCTTAATTATGAGATATTTATCTTTGCAAATCAAAGAATTAAGTTTAAATTAAACATATCTTCTTCCATACAATCAATTATTATTATTAAAAAGTTAAAATGGAAATAATGAAGATACTCAAACATCTCCCAATTGTGCCACATGCACATCATGTTGGTATTTTTGTTTTCAATTTTACCCCTCTTCACTATCCTTTTCCACTCTTATGCCCTTTTCTCATTCTCTCTCTAAATCTTAGTTGCAATTGCAATTTGCAAAATCTCTTTCAACAAAATGAGTGTGTTTTTCTGATTCCAGCTGTTCCTAAAAAGAGTAACGGATGAACTTTGTCAAGTAGTCAGCTTTTTTATATGAAAAAAATAAAATTAAAGCATTCAATTTGATTCTCTTACTATATACTCATCAACATGATGAACCATATTCAGTTACTTCAACTCACAATTTCCTCACTTAAATTTCACTTTTATGTGTGAATTTTTTTAATTAATTTTTTTTATTACCTCAAACTTTTTTGTCCAAACCTTGTTCTTCCACATGGCAGTGGTTGAAGAAGACAGTGATAATAAAACTCACCACTCTCATCAAATTTCAACATCAACAACAATCCCAATAAACAACAATTACCCAAGAGATCTTTTCAACAAATTCATGTCACCGGAGAATCAACGTCGCCGCCGTAACTTACCTTTACCAACGGTGAAGCCTATTCAACAACCCTTTCATGTTGAAGAAATTAATGAAGAAGAATTAGAACTAAGTCTTGGACTTTCGATGAATGGTCGATTTGGAGTTGACCCAAATGCGAAAAAGATCAAAAGAACATCCTCGATACCGGAATTTATGATTCCGGTGAGCGAAGAAGAGACAGGGAATGTTATTCCGGCGGTGGTTAACGGCGGTGGTTTGATAAGAACATGTTCTTTACCGGTGGAGAGTGAGGAAGAGTGGAGAAAGAGGAAGGAATTGCAGTCGATAAGGAGAATGGAGGCAAGGCGAAAGAGAAATGAAAAGCAGAGGAATTTGAGGGGTATGAGAGAAAGGATTAATATTAATGTTGTTGTTGGTTTTGAAGGGGGTGTTGTAATTGAAGGGGGTGGTGTGAATAGTAATAATAATTTAGTGGAGCAAGGTGATGATGGTTTGAGGAGAACGACGTCGTTGTTGAGAAGTCGTGTTGGTGGAATTGATTTGAATTGTGAAAAGGAATCACCACCACAACAAGGTGGTAGTGGTAGTGGTGGTGGTTCAATTGGTTCTTATCATGGAACTGTGTCTTCTTCAGGGACTTCAGAATCTGAAGGTCAACAACATGGTCAAGGTAAATTATTTTTAACTTTTTTTTTTCTAAAATTAATTGCATGTTTAGATTAACAATTAATTGTTAGAGTATAAGTAATATCTCGATTGATAGAATCATGGTGGATTACTGCAATTTTTATTTTTGTAAAATTTATGGTCGATTGTTTAAGATTACAAGAAAATCATTTTTGATGCTTTTGTTATGTTAGTGATGAAGTTTCTTTTAAAACTTATTTTTGTTAAAAAATGATTTTTCCGTATAGGGAGAAATATAAATAAAGTGGAATGACACATATTTCGTGTAAAACAATTTTACTCTAAAATCTACGCTACATACTATTTTATTCCATACAAATATGATTATCGATGGAGATCTTAATTAATCTGCTTTAAATATCTCATCTCTATGCATTTTAATATTCACTAATTATGGATGAAGATAACTTGTTTTTTCAAGTTGTGTTTATTTATTTATTTATTATTATTATTTTTATATATTTGTTTTCTTTATTTTATTTGTTAATGTTGTTTTTTGGTTATTTATTATATGTATGACATTTTTAGGATATTAATCTGTTGACAAGTCTCAAAAGTTTTGACATTTATTTTTTAGTCTAACAAGTGTAGAAGATGGATCTACTCTAGATGATAAATTTTGTTGCATAAATAAATAGATAAAAAAATTGGTTATTGGATACCACTGTTTCCAGTCACATGGTGGGGGTAAGGATGTTCACTATCAAACTTGATCATGCCCTGTCGTGTCTTATCAGATCATGTCCCTGCCTCTCAAATATTTGTGTGCGTTTTTTTTTTTTTTTTTTTTCATGCTGAAAAGTGTTGGAATTCTTCTACTAAATGTTATTTTGGTGAAAATAGAAGTGTTAGTTTATCATTAATCTTATTAAAATACAACATTTGACATAAAATATGACATCAATATAATACTAAAATGTCAAAATATTGTATTTAAGTTTTGTTTTATGTTCCAATAACTTTATTCATTTATATGTTGTTTTTATTTATTTTTTTTCTCTCAATCTTGATTTGAATGATATAACTTTTGGTTTTGCTTAAAAATAAACTTTTGGTTTGTATTGAGTAGAAAAATATATTGTACCGATCCAAAAAATAGAAAATGTATTGTATGTTTTGCAACAAATTTACTTACCCTTTCGGAGTATAAACATCAACACAAATAATTTCTATTTATTTGTTAAAAATAATTTAGCGTGAGGGGACGGTACCCCAATATAAAGTAAGGAAGACATTAGTACTTATGGAATTCGCAATCTGGTAGCTATCTTGTTATCACTATACCAAATCATTGGGGTTTTAACACAAATAATTTCACTATGAACTGAATTCAGACAAAAATAATAATTCCATTTAACATCACATTTTTGGAATGCTTTGGAAAAACACATGTAGTTCATGTTGACAATTATTGTATGTTTTTTAAAAAGATATTGTAACAAGTGCAATGTTATGGGTTTGTGACTGAATGTTTATATTGAATTCAGTCTCATCATTAAAATTTAATATCTATCTGCATAAATTTTAAATTGTGCGACTCTCGTAAGATTTTCAACATAACTTCAATAGGTTGAATTTTAATACGAGAGTATTCAAATATGAATGTTTATTTATTAAACTGTTTTTTCAAATATGAAGAGTTTGATCACCATTGCCCTACTTATTTTCTTCTTTAGTTAGTTAACAAGAAATCTTGTGCCAATAATTTTTCTTCCATATTTCTGAAAAGAATTTGTATATCTATATCAAACCCTAAATGATCCATGCACTTGAGACTAGAATCGGATTCTTTGAATTAATTGCATTACCAATCTCGATCGTCCAATCTACACTGACATAACATTTAAAACTTACTTTGGTGAATGTGTGATTTGAGCCGTTTAATATCAAATTAATGTCCGATCGAGTTTATATTTATGATCCTTTATCAAATGTATGTCGTTCTTGCTTTTTTTTATGTAGTAAATTTCAACAATTGAATAACTTTCCATTTCACATCTTCTCCTATGTTTAAGATGGTTCCACCAAAAAATTACAAAACTTTATTTTAAGTTTGAACTTGGATAGTATATTGATTGAAATCCTTTAAGCTAGTTTCATACTTACTACTTGTAGAATACCTTGAGTTCAAGTTCAAACACAAGTTCAAGTTTAAACTCTGTCGGGTTTTACTTATATAGTTATCTTTGACCGAGTTCCAAATTACCAGAACTTCTATCTTCTGGAAACTTGAGAGTTACGACCGATGAACTACTTGTACAACGATGTCATGTGTACACTACTACATATTTTCACTTACCCGATTCATCTAGAAGTCTTACATGTCTCAATTTTTTGTCAGATGAACAGAAATCACCGGTCGCCGCACGAGCAAAAGTTGTGAAAAACTTGAGACCTCAAAACAAAACCAAGGAAAATGTGAAGAACTTGTTGGAAGACATGCCAAGTGTATCAACCAAAGGAGAGGGACCTAATGGAAAGAGAATTGAAGGTTTTCTTTACAAGTATGGGAAAGGCGAGGAAGTGAGAATTTTGTGTGTTTGTCATGGAAGTTTTCTTACCCCTGCTGAGTTTGTCAAGCATGCTGGTGGACCTGATGTGACCAACCCATTGAAGCATATTGTTGTTAGTTCAAACTTAAATTGACTGAGGCATAAGAGAAAGAAAGAACACTATGATATGAGTGATGATATTTTTAATTATTATTATTGATTAGGTTCACTCTAAGTCTTTGAAAACATAGATGTTGAGGATATGATTTAATGTTTTTCTTATTGAGGTATATTTTTAACTTTGTTATTATGTGTGTGACTTTAGGACCTTCTGTAAGGGAGGGGAATCAATATGCGATAATTTATTTTATTATAAATTATCATTTTAGTCTATTTTATATCTCATTTGTTTTGGGTTAAATTAGTTTTTCAAATTTTTAATACATAACTAAATTTTATCATCACTTTTATTTAAAAATCTTTTTTATTCAAAAGTGCTTGCTTATAATTATTGAAATATTGATTTTACCCAAGTTAAAGTAATTAAATGTTTCCTCTTTATTTGTTATCTTGTATTAATTCTCATTCTCTATTATGAATCATTTGAATAAAATATTTCCAAAATACTTTTTTCAAAAGCAGCAAGAATTTTTTGACTTTTATAGATGGGAGCTATGACTTTTATAGATGGGAGGTATGATATTAAGGTTTGAAGCTAAAAAATTCGAGATTTCTTTATTTGAAGAGGAATTTAATATTCAATGAAGAATGATTTAGAATGTTTTGTTAATTTTATTTGTGAAAGAAAGGAAATTTTTTTATCAAGAAATAAGATTAAAATATGGCCCATATTTATTGCTAACATAGTTTGAATAAACATTCATCAAAAAGGGCACATTACTCCAATTGGACATTAAGAACAAACACCAACATGTTTGTATAGCTAAAAAATGAACACATTCTCTAAGAGACACATTCTAACACATTCTCTTTTAATGGTTGAAATTCACACATCTAAAATTTGTTGGGACCTTTATAAATTTTAACTAATAAAATAGTATGTTGAAAAATGTGTGCCAATAAGGTTATCATGAGTTCTTCTCCTCTATGAAAGATCTTTGTAGTATGAGATAAGTGGTTTCTTGGAGTATTAAACAGTTCGTCTATTCTCATGGACCCCAGAGTTTAACCCAAATATACAACATTAAACCACTGCATAATGTTGGATCAAAATTGCTTGTTTAGCAGAGGAATATTGGAGACCTAAGATCATTTTTGCTATTGCTGGGAGTGTTGGAATTCCTATTTGCTTGGATTCAGCTATGAGTAGGAACACACTTGAGAGGAATTTGGTCACTATGCAGGTGTTTTGGTTAACATAGATTTAAATAGCCAACTCCAAGGTAGTGTTTTAGTGGAAAGAACATGCTTTGAATTCTATGTAGGCATCGAGTATGAAACCCTACTGGATTTCTATTATGGTTGTCAAACAATTGGATACTCTATAACTAATTGCAAAAATATAAATTCTCAGATGGCTGATGGTACTATTTTGGATGATAATAATGTCGTCAAAGGGAATAAGCCATTACATGGAAAACTACTGCAACTTATGTTCTTAATGGCGACCTCAATGCAACAAGGTTTGCTACTATCACCGATCATAGGAACTAAATAGCTCATATGAAGGATAGTGATATTAATTTGAATAACAATAATGAACATCATCATCAAGATGCAACAAGCGATACAGGACAAAAAGTTCAACCTAAAAGTGCAACAACTACAGAGACAATTGTTCTTAATAATCCTAAAAATGTTGTTGGTGAAAAGATGTCAATGATGCTTCTAAGGCCAAACCAAATGCTAGAGGTTTTGCCAACCCCTCTACAAGGTTGGTCCTTATATATCAATGTTTTCTCCATAAGCCTGATTTTGTGTTCATTGTTAAACCGTGCATGGATATTTCTAATTTATCTCCTATTTTTTGGAGACGTCTTAACTTTAAATCTTTTGCTGGGAATAATCGTAATTACTTGTTACTTAATTTGTGGTGTATCTATGCTATTCATATTAAGCATACTATTGTTGCCACTTCCGATCAACATATTTCTATTTCTTTTACTCATGATAATCATACTATTACCTTGTCTTCTATTTATGCATCTAAAAATTACTCCATTCGCCTAAATCTTTGGCAAGATCTTTCTTATTTGCAGCAATGAGTTATGTTGGTGATTTTAATTCGGTTCTTGGAGCCCATGAATGAAGTGACCATATTCTTCCTTAAAATATTGTAATAAAGGATTTCCAAAATTGGATGGACAATAATAATTTTATGCACTTGCCCACTACTTTTTTCACTCTTACTAAATCTAAATTGGATTATTATCATCTCTTTTTGGATTTTTTTAAAGACAGTTGCAAGTTCCCTTTGTCATTCAAATTCTTGAATCATTGGGTCAGTCATCCGACTGTCGCCTGCTGGTCAAGGAAGTATGGACACGTAGGGGTGTTCAAAAAAACAAAAAATTGAATCAAACTGTCGAATTGAACTGAACCGAATTGGTTTTGAACTGAACTGATTTGTAAATTCAGAACTGAACTTTACCCTCCCCTATGGGCAGGTAACATGGTTAGTTGTCCCATGTGCCCAATCGGATATTTTTTTTCTCTATTTACAACATATAGCTAACATGATCAAATTTAAATTAGCTGCTTGGAAGGCTTCTTTGTTTTCTATTGTTGGGCAAGTTCAACTAGTTAAGTCTGTAGTTCATGGTATGCTTGTCTACAACTTTCATGTCTATGCTTGGCATGTTAGCCTCCTTAAAGAGGTGGACAAATACATTTGCAACTTTATTTGGTCTATAGATGTTTTCACTAGAAATTTGGTCACAAAGGTTTGGCGTAAGTTTTGCACTCCTACGGTTGAGGGAAGTTTGGGTTTAAAATCGTTAAAGACTATTAATCATACTACTGTGTTGAAACTTTGTTGTGGTTTTATGCTTCTCATAATCAATGGGCTATCTTTCTCCAAACTAGAGTTCTTGGTAAAAGTTCTCCCATCGTGTACCATACTTCCTATTCTATTTGGGCTAGTATCAAGATCATGTTCTCTTTTGTGATGGATAATTTTGTTTGGCAAATTGGGGATGACAAAAAGGAAATTTTTGGACTAACGTATGAGCTATAATAATTTGGTATCTCTTTTTGATATCTCTTCTAATCTTCATGATGATTTAGAGGCTAAGGTTAGTGATTTTATCAAAGACAGTAAGGGGCTTCTTCCAGATTTCTTAATCTATAGTTATACAAACTCGTAATTTTGGATATGATGTTTGCGTTCCTCTTGACGAGACCCTTGATAAAAGAAGGTGGCTGCATACAAACTCAAGTTCTCTCACTCTTAAGGAGGCCTATACATTCCTTAATTTGGTGCCTATATTCTTAATTGGACCAAACTGATTTAGAATCATTTCATTCCCAAAGATAATCTCTTAAGTGGAATTAATGATGGCAATTAATGAAGAATTAGTGTTGTAAATTGGAAAAAATGAGAAGTCTCGTAGGAGGGATAACACTCGTTTATAAGGTGGAGGTAATTGATTTAGGTAGTGCCCCAAGGGATACCCTAATTTTGTGAAGGAAGGAGAAACCAAGCAAATGGATTAACATATTTTTTTTCTTCTATTATTGTACTTTTGCCTGCTCCGTGTGATCTTGGCTAAGTTCCGATTTTCATCACTTGATTGTTGTCGCATCAATGAGATCTTTATTTTTTTTTGTTGAAAAATCTAGGACATCACAGACTAAGGATGTTATTTCATCGACTTGTTAATTCTTGTTGGATTATTCAACATTTTTGTAATGAGCTCCATTTTAATAATAAGATTGTCTCCATTTGGGCAATCATTAATCTTATATCAACGAATGTCTCCCTAACTAGTGACTTAAGTAAAGGGGTCGCTTCGACCTCTATCCAAGAATTTGTCATCTTAAATTTTTTCTCCATTTCTACAAAACCCCCCAAGGCTCCCATTATTAAGGAAGTTCACTGGCTTACTCCATCCTTGGTGCAACTTGTTGTGATGCTGGTGCTATGACTATAATGCAGGTTTTAAGGGTGGTTTAGAGGTCAACATTGCATCTCCTCTACTTTACATGTTGAGCTCATTGGTGCTATAACTACTATTGAGGTTTCTGTTCACAAGGGATGAAACAAACTTTGGTTGGATTGTGACTCTGAACTAGTAATTCAAAATTTTTGCAACACCAACATTGTTCATTGACATCTTCATAATCAGTAACAGAATTGATTGATTTTGATTTCTGATATCTACTTTTGTTTTTCTAATATCTATCGCGAAGGGAACCACTGTGCTAACAAGCTTGCCTCCCATGATTTTGTCTATTTTTTGTTTTAGGTGACAAGACTCGATTTCCTCATTCATTGGAGATGATCTTGGTCATAATGAATTAGGTCTTTTCAATTTTCGTTTTCAATAATGTATATTGTTTCATTGTTTGGATTTTGGCATAGTACCTTTGTCCTGAAATAAAAATACATTTTATGATTACACCTAAAAAAGACTACATTTGAAAAATATGTTAATATATAAATGTACCCATTTCACATCAAGCAAATATTTGTTAAAGGTAAAGCTTAATCTTTATCACACTTTTGCTAATGCAATATTTGAAATGAATCAACTTATATCCACCCTAGAGTTGTAGCTAGATTCTTACCATGTTTTGATAGAAAAATTATTATTATCTTATTAATTTTTTCGATAAATAACTCATTATTAATATAATCTAATTTAACATCATTCCTGAACACTCTTTAAAGAAGAGTTGAAAGGCACACTCAATTATGTGCTAAGATAAGATGGACAAAATATAATAAACTAAAATAGAATGAGCTGAAAAAGTTATGCACACCTTAAAAACTACAAGAACATATGTCACACCTCATTTCAGTTCTAACTCAAACTATAACAAAAGACAATGCCTTATGATGTATAACCAATGTAACAACATACTCCTAGTCCTAGATTTTCACCAAGATATAGATTAGTTTGTTACTTTGCTAAGGATTGTTTTTGAATTTGTGGATCAAATTTTGAATTTGATATTCAATTTTGTATCTTGAGCTAAATTATAACTTGGTTAATCTTATATGAATTTGTCATATCATGATTGAATTTTAATTTGGAAAAAATATTAAAACTAAAAATTTCAAGTGTCAAGTAGTTTTATAAATTGAGCGTTTAACTATTCTATTAGACATAGATACCTAAATCCATTGACATGCTTGGGAACACTAAAAAACACATGAATATTCTTATAAAAATTTACCCACATGTATATGCTTTATGAGTAAATTATAGTTAATTTACCCACATGTATATGCTTTCTGAGTAAATTATTAACTATCCACTGTAAATTTGTAGATAATATGTACAAAAAAGATGACTAACTACGTGTTTGAAAAACATAGCATGTAAATTTAAATGGTTTTAAAAAAATTATGTATCTTTTAAGTTGCCTTAGATAAAATTAGAAAATAAATTATTTTATTTGAATTTGTCTACTGTAAAATGAAACTTTCATAAAGTAAACAAATATATGTTTGATATTATAAAAATTAAAAATTAAAATATTTTATCTAAATCTATTGGCATGCTTAGGAACACTAAAAAACACATTAATATTCTTACGATAATCTACCCACATGTATATACTTTCTGAGTAAATTATTAATTATCTACCGTGAATTTGTGGATAATATGTACAAAAAAGAGACTAACTACGTGTTTGAAAAACATAGTGTACAAATTTAAATGGTTTTAAAAAAATTATGTACCTTTTAGGTTGTCTTAGGTAAAATTATAAAATAAATTATTTTATTTGAATTTGTCTACTATAAAATGAAATTTTCGTAAAGTAAACAATATATGTTTGATATTATAAAAATTAAAAAGTAAAATATTTTATTTGAATTTGACTATAAAATAAAAATTTTATAAAGTAAATAAATGTATGTTTGATATTATGAAAATTAAAAAATAAAGTATTTTATTTGAATTTGATTACTCTAAAGCGAAAGTTTGGTAAAGTAAATAAATGTATGTTTGATATTATAACTTCTTGTGATTAATCATTCATTTGCATATAATATTAACTATTAATTTGATCTCAATATTGAATATTATTCACTTTATTCTAACTTATTTGTTTACTCAAAAGGAAATTTAGTGTATTTGAAATATGTGACATAAGAAACTGTTTCCTTTTCGAAATACTGACATATCAAATCTCAACATCAAAATTCTTAAATCCCTAATTTTCTCAAACAATGCCATTTGTATATAAATTGTAGTCAAAGTTGCGATCGCTTCCTATTGCTCAACTTTTTTGTGTTTATGTGTTTCATTTTGTTGTTGCATTTTTGCTTCTTTACATTATTGTTTTCTAGTATTGTTGTGTTTTCTATTGTATGAAATGTTCGGTTATCTTTCTTAGTGATTTCTCAGATGTGCAATTTCTCGTTTGGTGATTTTTTAATTTATGCATTATGGAGCTATTGTTAGAGAAAAGATGCATACAATGTAAGACATATACACTGGCTTGTTTTCATTTGGACAATTTAAAGTTTGTGAAACAAAATTATTTTGGCATATTGTTTTTACAAGTCCTCAAGCTTTTGTAACAATAACAAGTACAATACACTTGACAAGTTCAAGAAACTTGTTTACAGAGACTGAAAATGAAATTTTAAAAAAATTATGCATTAAAAACTTATTTAAATTTTATTAATATTTCATAAATGATATTTTATAAATAAATTAATTAAAGTAATTAATCTTTTAAAATAAATCAATAATAAACAAAAGTCTCATATTAAAAATTATTAATATACTTACTAATAGATGCATTATAAAAGCATTTTAACACTTTATAATGAAATTAGATTTCCTAAAATATTCTTAATATATTCAAGATAATTATTTAAAAAATAAATAATCAAAATAAAAAATAATTAATAATTAATAATAACTAAATATAGT